>PVJA010000567.1:33241-164823 GCA_004027025.1 Myocastor coypus | reverse complement strand
TAAGTCTTGCTTTATCTTGGTCTTAAGCATGCAGCAGAAATGTTTAACCATAAGGTATAAAAAGGAAAACCATATTAATATACTGAGTTGTAAAAGACTCAAGTCAACAGCCCCTGATAATGCCAGATGAGCTGATAATCCACTATTGTTATGGGTTATTGGACTAAATATACAGCTACTTTCTCTTTGTGCAATTAAAAGAAAGAGCTGTACTAATGAGGTTTAGACAATAAATCAAGCCTGCATCTTGTACTCTGAACAACTACAATGAAGACAACATTATGCAATGTATTAACTATTTAAAAATAATAATAATTAATTTTAAAAAAGAAAGTAAACTCGTCTGTTACAATTCAGTGATAAAGGAAACTTTAAGATACTAGAAAGACCCAGAGAAAGGTAACTAAGCTGAGTTGTTATTGAATTAAGGAAGGTATCCAAATGAGAAGAGAACATAAACTTAGATTTACTGTTTTATTACAAATTGAGCATCTCTAATTCAAGATCCAAATAAAAGATAATCTACCTTTTGAAAATTTCTGGATGTTGACATGTCATTAAAAATACATTTGTAGCACTTGAGATTTTGGATTGTCAGTTTAGGGCTACTCAACCATTAAAGTCCGCACAAGTATTTCAAAATAGGAGAAAATCCAAAATCTAGCACTTTTGGTGCCAAGTAGTTAAAGTAAGTGGTACTCAACCTGTATTACTATTGATAGTTAAGTTACTTTTAATAAATATCATGCTTTATCGTGTCAGTGTTCACTATGTACTGGGTAGTTAGCATTCTATCTCTCACAACAACTTTAGGAAGTAAGAACTGGCATTATTAATCAGAAAAACACTGAGACCCAGATAAGGTATGAATCTGGACTCAGGATAAAGTTACAAAGAGGTTGAAGTTGTGTTAAAATGTAGGATTTTTCTAATGCTAGTGGCATATTTTTTCCTATTAGGCTGTTTCGAAAGCATCCCGAAGGCAAGTTAGATAATTCAGCTGACTAAGCACCTGCTTAGGCAAGCACATGGCTTGGGGTTCAAACCCCAGCACTGCTGCCTAAGTCTCCGGCATGCTAAGCTGGTCACAAAACCCAAGCATGGTGGCATACATCTGTAATCCCAGGGCTAGGGAGCCTGAAAACAAGAGGATCACTATGAGTCTCAGTTGCATAGTGAGACCCTGTACCAAATACACTTTTTAAGGAGCATTTCTTTTTGCAATTGAGGTTGAAAGAGGGAAGAAGAAGAATACAAACCTCAAAATATGTGTAAATCATGGACATGAATAGACCTGCTGTATCGTTGGACCCTGAATGGTGGCAATGAAAAAAAATAGCATGGACATTGAAGTTTTTAAGTTTATTATATGAGAGCACACATTTATTCATAACAAACTATCTCCAATTAAATGAGAAGTCCTGAGAACATCTTCTCAAGAGTTTTGATACTTCCCTATAATTTTTAGCCTCATGAAAAATCAATATTCCTAATTAACTCACCTGCCTTAGGTCCTGTTTATAGAACAAGTCTGCTGGAGACCAACAGACTCTGAGCTTCAGAAGAACAAGAAAATGTGTGAAAATATGATATGGGCCATGGGCATGGGATTTCAAAATAGTTTCCAGCTTTTTCATTCTCTACTACTTCAGACACACCTCCCTACTTTGTAAGAGAGTTTACTGTTGGGCCACTGGGGTGCCAGTGACCCTTCTCCTCAGTCTTTATCTCAATGAAACCTGCCCTTACTGTAAATATGTAAGTATCAATCTGTCTGCCTGCCTGCCTGTCTGTCTTCCTGCCTGCCTGCCTGTCTGTCTGTCTGTCTGTCTGTCTGTCTGTCTGCCTGCTTGCCTCCCTGCCTGCCTGCCTGCCTGCCTATCTGCCTGCCGCCCTCCACTCTGTTACACTCATGGCCTTGAACATATTTTTTCCATTGTTTTGGCAATGGTGGTATTCTTGTTTGGAAAGTGCTATACTGTTCAGAAGTATTGGGAAAATGACGAAGTATCTGGACCTTACATTTTCCCCTTTTGCGAGGGTTAAAAGGAAAGAATAAATAACATGAGGAGAAAAGAACAATGAAGCTCTTGCCTGAAATAACTGATAGAAAATATATGGCAAAGGGAAACCATAAATGCTGTAGAATCCCATTCTTCATCCTTTGAACTGAAGATCTCCCCTGGCCACAGCATTAAAGATCAACTACAGCTCTTCCCTTGAGCATGGGTGTTCGCTTTCCTTATCATACTGCCCAACTATGCCACTATAAACCTGGCTGCAAGCACAGTGCAGGCTTTCCCTGATGGCTAATCTATAAACTTCATAAAAGTTCCATTTATCTATCACGACTGATGCAGTTGATATTATACACAGTAGGGCATTTACTCTCCTTCCATTAGTAATAACACCAAATAAAGTGAGTTGGTGGAGACCAAGGTGCACAGGATAGCCATCCAATTGTTTTCCTGCCTTTCACCAGTGATGGATGGCAGTGACTGAGTTTTTCATCGTGAGCTGCTGAACTCCTTTAGATTGTGCTGTAAGATGACAGGGCTTCTACCAGACCAGTTTTTGGAGCATTGTATAGTGAGATAGTTTTAAGCCAGCTCCAGCTCAGCCTTAGGAATTTTCCTTTTGGAGTTCATGATGGAGAGGGAGATGAGCAGCTAAGCATGGGTGTGAGATGATGCGCACTGCATCTAAGTCATTTCTCTCCCTCTGAACCTTAATACTATTATCTCCAAAATAGATATGAAGATAAAATATGTTCTTTTTTTTGAAGGAGTCTTAGGACATGAAATTATATATGTATATATATATATATATATATATATATATATGTATATATGTATATGTATATGTATATGTATATGTATATGTATATGTATATGTATATGTATATATCACTAAGTTAAATGTGAAAAGCTGACATGTTGTTGCTAAAATCTTTACCAGTTTGAAATACTCTAGTTTCTGAGCCACTGCTACCTATCTTTATTGATCCAGTCATCCAACCAGTATTAGCAAACAAAGTGAACAATTTAGTTCCCCTTTCTTATCAGTAGTCATCGCAGAGAATACAGTACAACTATTTATATATAATTGATTTTATTAAAGAAAGTATTCCAAAGTCTGTAAGGAAGGTCTTAAAATTAGAGTTAGGAAGGGATGAAACTAAGTAGCTAAGCAATGATAGGATTTCAGGCAATACTCTGAAAAGAGAATTTGTATCATGCTAGAGATACAAAGTAAGCTTCTGATTTTTCTGAAATAAGGAGGATGAAATTTTGACATTGCTACTATCTTTAGTTGTTGGTTAACAACAACTCTTTTAATTGTTTATCTCTATTTCAGCGTTTGGCAGTATTTTTTAAAAAGATGAATAAAGAAATATTTATTAAGCTAGAAGGGTAGCTCAGATTCTGAATATGCTAAGTGTTTCTGAGTCACACACACATACAAAAGAAAACATTTATTATCATCCATGCTACAGATTCTGTTCCAGGTCCTAGGGAGATAATGATGTATGTGACATCTGTTAAGGTATATTTTACAAGATGAAAATGAAGAAACGTTGGAATACAATGGAATAAAATATGTTACCATTTTCTTATTTTATTTTGTCTTCTGAGTTTTCTCTATGAGCCTATGTCTTGGATCCTACATTTATAAAACAGGGACCATAAAGCTATCTCTTTAAATTGTGATAGAGTTTGATTTTCAAATCCATAGCAGTGAACAGTAGTCCTCTTCAATCTTGGCTCATCAGGAAAGCAGTTTCTCAATGTGGGGAATAGGAGGATGAAGGCAAACAGGGAAGTCCATATGACCTCAGACAAAGAAGGAAAAGTAGGTAGCTATCTGCAATTATGCTAGGTTGAGAAAATTAAAACAATTTTCTTCCTGAGTAATCTCAACAAAATGTTATAGAATATATACTAACCTATCATCCATTTTCTACTTCCAATATATGAAAGCAGAATTTGACATTCAATTTAAGCAATTTTGAGAGATCATACAGCTTGGGATAGATGCATATCCAGGATTAATCTTTCAGTATTTCAAAATATTAGACATGTGAAAGACTTATTACTGTTATTTTTATTGAGATTCATACAAATCTATTGTCAAATCATTGAAAATAAAGGTAGTTGCTTTTTTGCTTCCTTCCCTTTTCCCTTCCCTCTTTCTCTGTTTCTTTTTCTCTTTGCCTTCTTTCTGCATTTCTTTCAGATTTTTTTAAATATTTATTTATTTATTTATTTATTTATTTATTTATTTATTTATTTGGTATAGGATCTCATACACAGCAGCTTGGACTCATAGTAATTCTCCTGTCTCAGCCTCCCCAGCACTGGAATTATAAGCATGCACCACCATGCCCACTTTCAGTGGCCGGCATGCTCCGTGGTTCCAGGGCCCACACTCCATGCAGTAGCAGGGATTGAACCTGGATTCTTGAGCTTGCCAGACAGGTGCTTAGACTGCCAAGCTATTTCACTATCCCAACTTCCTTTGTTTTAATTACTTTTCTCATTTTATTTTTCCTTCCTCTGTTGAAACACATTGTTTGTTTTTGAGTCTCCAGTGTAACAGGCAAAGTCAAAACTTCCTGAAAGAACTTACACTTTCACAGAAAAAGTAGGTTAGTATGTATCTGCTGAATGTAAGCATACATAGAGATATAATAATTACATTGCCTTTAGGTTCATACTGATGTTGGTCTATGACCTACCACTTCTCCATAAGAGTTAGGTGACTTTGATTAAATTATTTAAATTTGGAAATAACCATAATACATATACATAATACTGAGATTGTTTCTTTGTTTTTAGAGCAGAATATTTATTGAGAGAAAGAAAGCTTCTGTCTGAGAGAATGGACAGAAGGGGGACCTGAGCAGATTGCCCCTGCTTATGCATAATATTGTTGAACAGATAAAATTGTATAATCCAGGCAAAATATATAGTCAATTGCTTCTAATAAATAACATTTATGGAGTCTTCTTCCTAAGCAATTCAACAGCAGTACACAGAACCATTACCATTCTTTCTTTTCAAGAAGTTTTAACAAGAATCAAGAAGCTCATCCTGGGTAATAAAACTGAGGAGTAAAACTGGAGCAGCATAGCAGTGGGTTCATTACAATAACAGCATGGCCTTCCTGCTACTCTAAGCAGGGAGGCCTAAATTGTACTCAGTCCTAACTGTGTATATTATTGGAATTATATTACAATTACATTGCCACTGTAGCTAATGTCTCTGGTCACTGTGCTGGGTACTGAGTCAATTCTAGCTCTTGACTGATTTCCGTGGTGGCCTACACTGGTGCAATGGAACACCTTAGAGAGTTAAAAAGTATGTGTTTTGCCAGAAGCTAAGCTGCCAGAGGATTACAATGTTTGTTTCTTTAAAAGATTCCTTAACTTAGTTTTTACCTAGGATTGCTTTACAAGAAAATTGTCCAATTATGGGAATAAGTCCATATTTATTTCATCATCTATAAATCCATTCTTCATGAGTAAATAAAAGCCACTCATTTACATAAGAGGGCATCTCTTATCTTTACCTATAAACGAATATTTGTAGCAGGACATACACTATTGAAATTAACTACAGTATTAAAATGGTCTGAAATAGCTCCCCTGCTCCAGGAATTGATTATAGGACCAGGTCATTTAACATTCTGTTTTAAAGCAATTTTCTTTAAATGATACAGATTAGATTTTTAAAATAAAAATCAAATGTTTGGGTCAAAGATTTCCTTGATCTGGTCCCTACGTAACTTTAAAGGCTTTCCTCTCATGTCAATTCTGACATCATATGTATCAAACAAATTAATCAACATGCTGGTATGTTCTGAATTTAACTGTTAAGGTTTTTTCCCTTTGCTTTTGCTGCTCACATGATCTCCATCAGCTTCTGTCCCCAACTGTACTGCTAGAAATGTATCTGTCCACAAAAAATGTTACTTTCCATCAGTGTCCTTACCTAGGGTTTCCTCTAGGCCTGATCTTTACAATGGTGGAACTCCTCAGGGCTCAATTTGAGCTCTTCTAATTCTGAGCTCCTTACCTAAATAATTTCATTGATTTTCTAACTTAAATTCCCATTTATGTTGGTGTCTCTACAATTTGTGTCTTCAGTCCATACACCTTTTTGTGCTGTAGAATCTTAAAACTAAGTACTGATATAAATATTTGAATATTTCCCAGTCATTGAACACTTCATATTTTACACATGGAGCTATTTGTGCATTCCGCACCCCAAAGCTAATGTGAATACCCCAAACCTTAATGGTTTTTCAGCCAGGAACATGTATGTTATTTATCCTGGTTTACTCTGGAAATCTGAATATTTTCTTGGACAGCTTTTTTTTTCTCTTATGTATGTCCATCCTCCTAGAATGAAATTCCTGAAATATTACAGACTTTCTAATTTATAGTTCCTTCTACAAGTGGTTTCTTTTGTGTTTCTTTTTATGTCTTATATCATTTGGCCCTATAGCTTTATCTTAAATGATACTTATGTAGAGAAGTGTTTATTAAACATAGACCAAGTTAGAAAACCTTATGAGTAATATTTAAAACATCTTAGGGCCTGAGGATTTCACTCAGTGGTAGAATGCTTGCCTAGCAAGCCAGAAGCCCTGGGTACAGTCCTCCAGACCAAAAACAAAGAATAAACCGCCTCCAAAAAATTAAACACACACACACACACACACACACACACACACACACTCACACACAATAAAATAAAATATCTTGTGCTTCTTTTAAAAAGACTATATTTAAAAAAATCTTTTATGATTTTTTTCAGCATAGGATCTAACTACACAGCTTGGACTCATAGTGATCTTCACGTCTCAGCCTCACTGGTTCTTGGTGGCACTCGGTGTGTGCCACTGAGCCCAGTTTTAGTGGCTGGCATAGTGTGCCCAGGGCTCAAGGATTGGCAGGACATTGAACCTGGGATTGAACCTGGATCCTTTTATTTGCCAGGAAGGCACTTAGACTGCTGAGCTATCTCCCCAATACCAAGACCATACTTGTATAAAGAGATTCTTCATCATATTTGTATCAAAGTCTAGCTTGTACGGTATACTACAGATTTTTTTTTTATGTATTTAAGACAGGGTATATGGGGTCTACAGGGTCTCACTATACAGATCAGACTCATAGTGATTCTCCTGTTTTGAGTGCTAGGATTACAGGGGTGCACTACCATGCCCAGTATTAATTGACTTCTCAGTGCATCCCAGGGATGGGACCTGCTCCACATGCTGGGGATTGAACCTGGTTTTAGTCTGTTGAGTTATCTGGTCGGCCAGAGTATGCTGCAGATTGTACAGCCCAAAACTCTACTTAATGTCTTAGTTACTTTTCTTATTTCTGGGACAAAATATCCAACACCTATAAGTTAATATGAGAAGGTTCATTTCAGCTAACAGTTTTCAAAGGTTTCAGTCTAGAGTCAGCTAATTTAAGGCAGAGTGGCATGGCAGATAAAAAATGGTGCAGAGTGGGTGGGGTAAATGGATGGCAGCAGCACCAGGTGTTAGTGACGTTTCTAATGCAGTCAACTATTTGAGATCCCTGCAGTGGGTTCAACCTCCTGCCTGGATTATGGCACACAGAAGGAAAGGAAGAAAGAGCAAGTGACAAAGTAGTGAGTGCTTGCTGTGGATAATAGACGTCTAATTTTGCTCTCCATGAACAAAAGCCCCAGGTTACTAGCATTTTATTATCCAATGTAAGGAAGCAGAAGAGCCTAAAGGCAGGGGTAGAAAGCACGTTTAACAAAATAAAGTGAGCAAAACAATGCCCATTTGTACAACTGGGTATCAACCTCATTGATAAAGTGGTTTTAGTGGCTGGCATAGTGTTATTTGCCAGGAAGGGAACCACAAGGGTGGTTTTTGCATTCTAAAACCAGCCCGGGAAGCAAGAAAAGAAAAGGACAGCCAGTTCCAGCAAAGCCTGAACCTGGCAGTTGTGAGGGGTCACATGCCCTCTGGGACCTTCTCTGTCAGACAGACCTGGTGGGGAATCCTGATGCAGAACTGCCTGCAGAGAGGCTAAGGGTGAGACCCACTTAGCTAAACCAGGAACAGAACATCTTGCAAGATGGGCACAGTGTGTTCACTTCCATGGACTGCAACAGGAAGAAATAGAGCACATCAGCCAGGACCAAGTCAGGCACATCTGGATGAGTTCAAACTTGGTAGATCTGGACCCAGTAATCTGAGACACTTCTCTAGGCCCAGATCTGTGAGAGCATCCTCTCTTTCTCTCTTGAGTAAGAGAGAGGGGAAAGCAGGTACCTGGGTGAACCAGTCTGTTGGGAATATTCCAGAAACATCAAAGGGGTAAAATTCAAACACACACAGACACACACGCACACACACACACACACACACACACACACACACACACATAAATTGAAATAAAATACAAACCCATTTGCTGCAAAAGTCTGTCAACTGCTAAATAGCAGTACCCATTATTAGTGTTCCTAAGTGTAGTCCTATAAACAAACAAAAAACTGTAGCTGCCTTAACAACACAATCTTTTTTGAGTAATAATATCAGTAGGTGCTAAGGCAATAACTGTACCAAAGTTTTACAACAGAGGTGAGAGGACAGTGCTATACAAAATGATAAAAAGGAGCAAAATACATTCTCAGGCACTGAGTTCACACAGAAAAATGGAGTAGACAGTAGCGTAGACAAATTTTGAAATCACACAACTGAAATTCTGAAATAATAGCATCTGAAGTAAAGAAGCAACTGCAGAAAGGTATACAGGAAATCAGATCAGAAATAATTTCTGAAGAAAAAAAAAGAAAGGATAACTATAGTTAAAGAATTACTAACTGCTTCTAGAGAAGACACTAATAAAAACAGGGGACAATAGAAAAAATTATAGAGTCCTTGGATGAGCCATATAGAAAAGAAATAGAATGCATGAAGCAGATTCAAAGAGATATACAGGAAAATAAAATTTGAATCACAAGATGGGAAAACCGTTTGAATGAAAGTGAAGATAGACTTTCAGACCATGAAGACACTATTGTAGCTAGTGTAAAGGGAAAAAAACATCTCTTAAAAACTAGAATGGAGGAAAAAATAATTCAATATCTGCGAGATACTGCAAAAATAAACAATGTAAGGCCGGGCGTGGTGGCGTACGCCTGTAATCCCAGCACTCGGGAGGCTGAGGCAGGAGGATCGGTGCGAGTTCGAGACCAGCCTGGGCTACAAAAGTGAGCTCAAGGCCAGCCTGAGCTGTATAGTGAGACCCTGTCTCAAAAAGACAAAAAAAAAAAATGAACAATGTAAGACTAATAGGTGTCAGTGGGGAAAATGGAGTCAGTAACATGATATAAAAAGAATATGGTCAGAAGTAATAGCAGCAAACTTCCCAAATATGGGGAAACAATCTCACATTCAGTAATTGAAGCATATAGAACTCCAAATAGCATCAACCCAATTAAAATCACAGCCATACCTATAATAATCAAGACCCCTCAGCACAAAACAGTATACTAAAAGCCACTAGGGAAAAGAAACAGATCACATTTAAAGGAAAACCCATCAGAATAATGGCAGATTTCTCTTCACAAAGCATCAAGTCAAGAAAAGCATGGAGCAAGGTACAAGTGTTATAAGAAGACAAATTCCAGCCCAGACTGCTATACCCTGCAAAACTCTCAAGTTTAATGGAGAAATAAAATACTTCCATGACAAAGAATAACTAAATAATTTCATGATGACAAAGCCAATCTTACATAGATTACTAAAAATATTCCAAAGAGGGATCAAAATTACCACAATTCCATGAAGGAGAATTGAAAGAACTCATCAAAAAGGGCAAACAATTAGACACAGAGGGAAAAGGTGTATACAACAGCAGGAAATAAATTGTCAATGATAAGTCAATATATCTCAGTTATAACCATCAATGTAAATAGACTAAATTCATCAATTAAAGATATAGACTGGCACAATGGATTAGGAAGAAAAGTCCAACAATATGCTTCATACAAGAAGCACACTTAACTCATACAGAAATTCTCAGGTGAAATTCAAAGGATGGAAAGCAATACTATATGCCCAATGACCTCAAAAAAAAAAAAAAAAAAAGTAGGGATAACAATCTTGTTCACAGAAAGACTGAAATTCAAACCAAAAATGAACAAAGAAAATGGAGACCACTACATACTGATTAGGGCAAGAAGATGAGGTAACACTTATGAATGTATACGCACCAAACATGGGAGCACCCAAATATATAAGACAAATCTTAATTGACATGAAAATCATAATACCCAATACCATAATCTTAACAGGACAACTTAACACAACGCTATTTCAAAAAAGATCAAACAGACCAAAAATTAGCAAAGAGGTGGTAGAACAGAAACAGATCCTTCAACAAATGGACTTAGTGCACATATGTAGAGTCCAGCCAACTACACCTGAATAGACTTTTTTTCAGCTTCACATGGGATATTTTCTAAAATATACCACATACTAGTCGATAGACCATGTTTAAATATGTTCAAGAAAACAGAAATTATCCCATGCACATTATCAGAGTACAATGCAATGAAACTGTACATAAATAACAAAAGAAACCAAAAAAACTCCATAAACGCATGTAAATGGAATAACACCTTCCTCAGCAACCAATGGATTATAGAATAAATTAAATAAGAAATTAAACAGTATCTACAATTCAATAAAACTCAAACACAACTTATCAGGATTTATGGGATCCAATGAAAACAGTTCTTAGAGAGAAATTTATAGCTGTGAATGCACACATTAAATAAATAGAACAGGAACAAATAAACATTCTAAAGCTGCACCTCAAACATCTAGAAAAAGAAGAGTAAACCAAGCCCAAAACCCATTTTTTTTCAGGTCCTGGGATTGAACTCAGAACCCTGAACTGACCAGGCAAGTGCTTATTCTACTGAGCTATCTCCCTGGCTCCCAAAATTGTTACACAGAGTTAATACAGTCCTAATTAATATAGCTCCAAAATAATTCACAGATCTAGAGAAATTCTTCCTAAGATTTATTTTGAACCAGAAAAGATCTAGAATAGAACAGGCAGTCCTGGATTACAAAGGCAAAGCAAGAAGCATTGCAATTTCTGACTTGAAATTATACTACAAGGATACTGTGATAAAATTAGCATAATTTTGGGAAAAAATAGTTCTGAGGATCAATGCAATAGATAGGAAGATGCAAATCCAACTTCAAGCACAGTCAGCCATCTTATCTTTGACAAAGGGGCTAAACACCTTCACTGGAAGAATGATAGCCTTTTTAACAAATGGTGCAGGAAAAACTCACTCTCCACATTCCAAAGACTAAAAGTAGACCCAGGTCTATCTACATGCACTAAACTAAAATAAAAATGGATTAAGGATCTAAACTTTAAACTAGAAACACTTAATCTCCTGGGAGAAAAAGTAGGTAGAAATCTTGAAGATATATGGGTAGGTAAATATTTCATGAACGAAAGTCAAAGTGCACAGGAAATACTTGAAAGAATAAACCACCAGGACCTCCTCTCCTTAAGCAGTTTCTGCATGAAGAAAGAAATTATCAACAGAGTGAAAAGTCAACTCACAAATTTTGAAAAAAATCTTATCAAGTACACACACAGACAAAGGAATATATAAAGAACTGGAAAACAGTAGGGCCCCAAAATTTAAGGAACCAATTCAAACATGGGCATCTGAGATGGACATACATTTCTCAGGGCAAGACATACAAGAGGAAAATAAATACCTGAAAAAATGCTTCACATCACTGGCCATTCAGGAAATGCAAAATAAAACAACACTGCGATACAATCTCAACCCAGAAAGAATGGCTATCATAAAGAAATCAGCCAACCACAAATGTTGGAAAGGATGAGTTGATAAAGGAATCCTTATCTAATGTTGGTGTGTAGACTAGTGCAACTATTATGGAGATCAATGTGGAGACTCCTCAGAAAAACTAGGACTGGAAATCTCATTCAATTCAGCTATCCTCCTTTAGGAAATTTTCCAAAAAAAACCTGAAAACATCATATCATATTGATATATGTGTACCCATGTTTATAACAGCACAATTTGTGATATCCAAGTCTTGGAAACAACCAAAATTGTCACTATCTGAGGAATCAATGAAAAAGGTGTTTTGTTTTGTTTTGTTTTGTTTTGTTGGTGGTACTAGAGATCAAACTCAGGGCCTTGTGCTCAGCAGGCAAGCACTTATTCAACTGAGCTATCTCCCCAGCCCTAACGTGTGGTATTTTTATACAATGGAGTATTACTCAGCTATAAAGTAAAACAAACTTGAAGCCCCCATAGCTAAGTAGATGCAACTTGAGGCTATACTCATAAATAAAATAAATAAGACCCACATTTGTGAATATTGGATTGTCTCTCTAGTGTAAGAACTCAAAAGTAGAAGTAAAAACCAAAAAGTAAAACAGATACAGTTAAATGGCAAGAAACAGAATTTAAAGATTTAGCAAGGAGAAAGGAGAAAAGTTAGGAAATAAGGTAGGAGCAAAACCACTCATGCATATATATACAAGATTGTCCTAAGAATTTCCATCAGGTTTTTGAAAATAGCAGTTAAGAGGTAGAATTCTCACCCTGACTAACTCTATATGTTGATATCTGTGAACTAAGCAACTATATTGAGGACTGCAATGTGTAATACTAAAAATATGCTTGAAATACCTCTCATCTTGTCATGTTTGCCATTTCTAATGTCATATCAATTATTACTAGGGGCTCTGTGGCACAAGTGCCTGCCTGGCAAGTGCAAGGTCATGAGTTTGAACCCCAGTGCCAGAAAAAAAAATATTACTATACCCTCTTTAAAGTATTTTTTTAAATAGGTAATAAAAGAAAAGGAAGGACAGAATTTAAGATTTTTTGAAAGCATGTGGTAACATTCAATCATATATCCCATCTTGCATAATTATATATGTTAATTTGAACAGATTTGCTAATAAAAATAGATAATATATCGCTGTTTTTTATTTTATTTACTTTATTTATTTATTTTTAAACGTTATTTATTTATGTTATGGCCAGCTCAGCCTGCCCTGGGGCTGGGGTTGGCACAGCATGTGGTACCAGGGATTGAACCACGGTCCATGCAGTTGCCTAAGCTTGCCTAAGCAGGTATTTTAGACCACTGAACTATCTTACTGGCCCTGAATTTTTTTAACTTTAATGAGAAAGAAATAACAATGAGACAGTTTCTAATTATTGTAACTGTCCTACAGATTAGTAGGTGGTTACAATAATTAGCACACTGCATATTGTTTTCTTCATAGTAGTTGTTCAGAATACAAGTTCAGGCATGATAGCTTTTGTAAGCACTATTAGTACAAATCTTTCTTCTCATTAAACTCAGACTATCTATTAAACTATATATATATATATATAGTTCAATAGTCCATAACAGTAGTGGCTTATGAGCAGAACTAGCAATGTTGGAAGCTGTTAACTTGAGTCTTTTACAACTCAGTATGTATTAATATGGTTTCACTTTTCATACCTTATGGTTAGAATTTTCTGTTTTACCCTGCAAAACTCTCAAGTTCAATCAGTGTTACTCAGATATTCTTGTTTTAAAAATCTGTAATGTATGTATTGTTTTGTTACCCTGTTTGTGTCTTTGCTTTTGTTTTTCTTGCTCTTGGTTTTACTCTTCAAATAAAAGATCATTGGAAAAAAAGCCTATGTCAGTTTACAATTTATGGTCCCTAACACTAAGCAGCAGCGAAAACTCAGCAAGCCCGCCTTCCATGCCTTCTTTTTCATTTCATCCACACTGTAATCCTGTTGATGGAAACCACCCACATCCATGGTGTGGCTTCCTTTATCCGAATATGGCACTAGGCAAGTCCATTTAGTTATCACATAGCCTTAATCCCATATAACACCCCCAGATCTAGCCACTTATGAAAAGCCCCGCCTGTGCATGGATGAGACTTTTGGGAAACGTGTAGACACAAAGCCCTCAAAAGATTCATTTACACTCTTATGTAAATGCTATCTCTAAGAGTTGTGAAAGTCCTAACAGTTTTAACATTGTTGAAAAGTTCACACGCAAAATCTCTGAAATTTAAGGCAGCATCTTATTTTCAAGCCCATGTAAAAATGCAAAGAAAACATTCCCAACATATAATGGCACAAGGTGGATACACCCTTTTCGAAAGGTATAAATAGGGGTGATCTAAAGAAATGGAATCATATGTACATAGCAAGATCAAAAGCCATGCAAACATTAAACATTTTAGCTCATATCAAGTAGCTGGGGCAATATGTGACAAGCTATGTCCTTCAAGTATTTGGGTAGCTTCATTTCTGTGGTGCTGCCATGGTTGCACCTTTTGTGGCCTCCCATGTGAGTAGGCCTTTATCATTTTATGTGCCTTTATTCAGATGGTCTATGTTCTTGAGTTCTGTGCTGCACCTTGAATTCACATTCACAGCTTTATACACTTCCCACTCAGGGACATGCTGCCCGACTTTCCAGGCCTCTTCTGAAATCTGGGTAGAATACTCCTTGAGCCAGCAACTCTTCCATTTTGTACACTCTAAAACCAGCACCGTGTGGATGATTCCAACGTGTGCCATCAGTGGAAGCAGTAGCATGGTTTCCTTCTCTCTTGGTTGCCAGATTGCCGAGCTTCTTAAGCCGGATCCCAAGGAATATATTCTACAGGCCACTATCACTCAGGAACATGGTGTCCTGTGGTTGTCTTCTCAAAGTCTTTCACCTTTTCAGTTTTTTTGGCTTCCAAGAGTAGAGTTCTTCTGGCTTTTGTGTTGTCTTCAGGGTATCTTTTCTATTACCCTCTTCTGAAATATTTGGCGTTTCTATTGCCAGTCTTTTCAGTTACCATGTTCTCCTCTGCTCCACCTTAGCAGGTTGCAACTTTACTGGAGCTTTCTTTACAGCCCAACTCAAAAGATTATATGTCTTTCTCCAGAACTGCTTTCTCTTGATTCTCAAGGTACATTTTTCTGAAAGCTCCAAATGGTAGTAGTTTTGCTGAAATTTCTTCTACACCATTACTCTACTGACCTCAATCTCAGTCTTGGGTAAAGACTTTTAATATGAACAAAAATGCAGACAAACAGATGATCTGGAGCCCTACAGCCAATGCAATACTTGTTCCTAACTGAAATCTCCTGTGTCTGACCTTCATTAGATGCATTTCTATCAGCACTCGGGCCTTCTACATTCTGGCCAGAATTTCCCATCAAGTTCAACTTACAGCATGCTAAGGCAGTTTCTGCAGCCACAACCTCCAAATTATTCCAAAATCTTTCTTCAAGCCAGTTCCAAGGTCTTGAACTGCATGTTCAGGTACTGCCAAAACAATGACCCACTTCTCTTGATCAAATTCTGTCTCAGTTAACTTTCTCACTGCTGGAACAACCTGACACGTACAAGTACAAGGGAAAGATTTTCAGCTATGAGGTTGCAGATTTTTCAGTCCATAATTGATGGCTTCAAGTCATGCTTGCAGAGTGAAGGAAAAACAGCTTATTGCATAGCAGGCAGCAAGTCAACAAAGCAGTGAAGTAAAGAGCTTGCCTTTCCCTTTTGTATCATACGGGCTCGAAACAATTTGAGTGTGCCTATCATATCCAGGGTAGGGCTCTTCAGTAAATCCACTCAGCCACATCCAACAGTGTACTAAGTTACTCAGTGTAGTATTAGTAACATAACCCCAAATCCCTGCATCACATGCCCTACATACACCCAGTCCCTTCTGAGGCTTTTAGGGAGACATCTAGATGGGAGGCATAGCACCTAATCTGCTGGCCACTGTGCCTTGCACCCTTAGCATGATGCCTGATCAATGCTTAGCAGTACTACATCTTTATCTATCTCACATAGGCTGAGGTGTGTTGCACGCAAAAATGTAGAGCCCAGAACCTTAAGAACCTTGGAATGAGAGCTTATTTAGAAATAATGTCATTAAATATTACAATAAATTAAGATCAGAACATATTTGAATAAACTGGCCCTTTAATTTGGGTAAACTGGACTATCCAATATGGCAGATGTTAAAGAAGACAAAAGAAAATACCAGGATGAACAGCATGTGACGATGGAAGAAGAGATGAACGTGTTCCTGTTAAAGCTAGAGATTAGGCAGGGAATATGGCTTGGTGTCACAGCTCCTGCCAGGCAAGTGCAAGGTCTTGAGTTTGATTCCTAGGAGAGGGAGAAAGAGAGAGAGAGAGAGAGAGAGAGAGAGAGAGAGAGAGAGAGAGAGAGAGAGAGACAGAGAGAGACAGAGACAGAGTGACAGAGAGAGAGAGACAGAGAGAGACAGAAAGACAGAGAGAGAGACAGAGAGACAGAGAGAGACAGAGAGACAGAGAGAGAGACAGAGAGAGAGACAGACAGAGACAGAGACAGACAGAGATAGAGACAGACAGAGACAGAGACAGAAACAGAGAAAGACAGAGAGAGGTAGAGAAACAGAGAAAGACAGACACAAAGAGAGACAGAGAGATAGACATACAGAGAGAAAGAGAGGAGAGGATAGGGGAAGAGAGGAAGGAAGGAAGGAAGGAAGGAAGGAAGGGAGTGAGGGAGGGAAGGAGGGAGGGAGGGAGGGAGGGAGGGAGGGAGGGAGGAAGGGGTAATAGATTCTACTTTTCAAAACTGGGAGAAATAAATGTGTCGTTTTAGCCACCTACCCTGGAGTGTCACTTTCTTACAGTCACACTAGGATGCTAATCTACTGCTTACATGCAAGCAACCCTGCATTCTTTCAGTGTACTCTTCATCTCTGGAAACTCAATGCCTAGGATTACTGGGAACACAGTATATGCTTAGTAATAAATACTGATAATGTTCATCTTGTATAGTTACATGAATTATCCATCTACTAAATCCTAAGTAAAAATGAACATAACACTCCAAATATATGTGACCCATAATACTTACTTTCAGATGTTTAGCCTAAAGAGCATGTATTTTTTATATATTAGTCATAATATTCTAAGGGGCTGGGAAGATAGCTCCATGGCACAAGTGCCTGTCTGGCAAGTACAAAGTCATGAGTTCCAACCCTGGTCGAGCAAAGTAAGTAAATAATAATAATAATAATAATAATAATAATAATAATAATAATCCACTACTGAACCACTGAATTCTTTTCTATGTGTGAATGAACAAATTATAATTCTTCCACACAATGATATATTACTAAACAATAAAGTAAAAGCACTATGGTACAGATAACATACTGAATCTCTAATTTATTATACTGAGTGAAAGAGGCTGTACTCATATCATCTCAATTCAATTATATGGCATTATATAAAAGACAAAGCTATAAGAACAGAAACCATTTTTTGTTTCCAAAATTTGGAATGAGAAAAAATTTAAACTGAAGCTCCATGATAATAACATTCTTTCAAAGATATAATTGTCTATATTTTGACTGGGGTGACGATTATGCAAACTAAGCAAATTCTGAACGTTTTGAATTGCTATCACTTTGTTTAGTGAAATTCTGTACCATTTCTATTTTTTTACTATTTTTATTCTCTTTAAAATAATAAAAATGAAAAATTATAAGAGAGAAAAGCTTTTTTGTAGCAACATTATATTTAAAAACTTTAAAACCATACAGAGGTGAGCCAAGGAGATAGTTTGGTGGTCTACATGCCTGCTTAGGCAAGTGCAAGGACCCAGGTTCAATCCCTGCCCCAGGGCTGCCTAGCTAGCCACCAAATCCAGGCATGGTGGTACACACCTGTATCCCCAGTGCTGGAGAGGCTGAAACAGGAGGATCGCTATGAGTCTGAGCTGCATAGTGAGGCCCTGTACGAAATAAATAAATAAAAATAAATCATAAGCAGGTAATGACGAGCAAGAACACTAAAATGTACGGATCAAATAATTTTACAAATTGAAAACACTATGTTTATTATGAAGTGGTTATCATCCATGACAATATGACTCTTAGTCTTTTCAAATAAATATTCACATAGGGCCAGCCAAATAGCTAGCAAACTACAGCACCTGCAAGCAGGCGCAGGGACTATGGGTTGGATCCCCAGGACTGCTGTGCCCACCCTGCCCCCAGGGGCTCTCTGAGACAGTGATTGAGACTGAGTGTGGTGGGGCACACCTGTAATCCTAGCTCTTGGAGGGCTGTAAACAGGCGGATCAGTATGAGTCCGATCTAATAGTAAGACCCTGAACACTCTGTAGAACCTTCCCTAACATACGAAAAAATGAAAAATAAATTTAAAAAAATGAAAAATAAAATAAAATAAATGTTCATAATTTACACAAAGATATCCACAAGAGCCATGTATACTTAGATGAAATCCTGATGTAGGCGAATGATCTCTGTTCTCATGCACCATTACATACTTTATTAAGGCAAATATTTTTGCTGGGATTTATACAAGTACTTACGGCTTTTTACTTCCTCACCACTAATCCAAAACTGGCACTGAGCTATAGCGGCTGGAAGCAGTTACTATGTAATAATTACTTCTCATTCTATAGCCTCTGTAAAGTGAACACATGGTTCTAGTCCAATTTCTAATTGGCAGGTGTTGGCATATCACGGATTTTATTGTCTCCCTGCTGTCAGTCTTAGTGGATCCCTGAGAGGAATGAGCCTCACAGGCAGCTATATCCTAGATGACAGTCCTATTTAACAATTAGAAATTTGTTTGCTGGCATCCTTGCTGGGTGTCCACGGGTCGTGAGTCATATTGGGAAGCTTTTCATGGTTTGTACTGGTTGGAGGCAGAATCGCAGTTTCCTTTGTGCCTTTTTTCTACAGTAAATGGATTTCAGGATAATTGAGCCAACACATGTTCTGAGCGAACATAACAATTTTGGGATGATGTTCTTCACCAATATCCGTGATAAATTCAGTTTTTGAACCTCATCTTATCTGTTAGATAAACTGTGTATATCACTTTAATTGGCAGAAGCTAAGGTATTATCCTAATTATGCTGAGGTGATAATAGTACTTTCTTATGTATTACCAAAAGATGGTTTCTTCTATATTGTATCTCCTTTATCACCATCGCTATAAAAAACAGGTTGCACTTTAAGATGTCCAGTGTGATACTGTCTTACTCTGGTCACTATGACCCAATACTTAGTTATCAGCTGGGCAGCAAGAACCCAATACTAACAATTTTTTTAGTGTCTTCAATTTATATGAAGCCTTTTTTTCTAAGCAAATTAATGAAGGATCACAGCACAATCCATAAAAATAAGACAACTTATAAATATTCAATTAAAACTAAATTATCTTGTTGATTTGCTACTTGCTATGGTATTTTCAACATTGTCCCCTTTATATAGCAAAATACATGTGCAAAAATCAAATCACTTTATTTAGTGCAAATGCAACAAATATGCTTTTCATTGAAAGGTTTAATTCTTATAATCATTCAATGAAAAATCACAAAGAAGAACAGTACTAACAGTGCACCCTTTTTTTTTTTTTTTTTCTAAATGACTGCTCTATGTTGTGATATATATTTGGTTTGGATTACTACAATGTGTTCTGAACACTCTCTTTTGAGAGTAAATAAGAAGGAAGTCTTCTGAAAAGGGTGTATATTCCCACTACCATGTGCCCAGGGAAGAGTTCAGTATGCTGATATAAAAAGAATATTTGGCCCCAGAGAGACATTCCCACGGATTCTGATGCACTTGATATGCCTTTTCTTGACCACTGGAAACTGGGCCTCTGTTTTTTGTTTTGTTTTGTTTTTGTTTTTGTTTTTTGTTTTTAGAAGAGAAAATTTATTGGGAAAGAAAGCTTCTGTTCAAGAGGGGAACAGAAGGGGGGCCCGAGTGTGTTGCCCTAGGCCTCTGTTTTGTGACAAAAGAAATATAAATGATACTGTAGGGCTCACCCAGTAAAACATAGCCATTGAACATAGGCAACAGTGGATCCAGTTTATTATATATTTACTTATTTCATGAAAATTCTGGTTTTGTTTATTAGAATACTCTGTGTACTAAGATCTCATTGGCTATTCTGTTCTGAAAGTCAGCTGTGGAACAGAAAACCAAGGAACAGAGGGTAGTCAAAATACATCTGGGCTCACAATCAAACATGGCACAAGCTTCCTGGGACCCTCATCATTGCAACAGAGTGTGGTTATACATACATCTGGAAAGGGAACATGAAATTCAGGGAATATGGAGATATGTTAAGGTTTGGGCATGACTTTCTTAAGCTAGAAGGCTAAGTTTCTTTCAACCACTGATACGTCTATCTTACAAATTCTTTCCACTTTGGTGCCCTCGAGAAGACATCTTCTGCCAACGTAAGTTGTTTGTTATAGCAAGAAAACCACTCGTTTTGTTCACATTATCTTTCTCAAGACAGTGATTAATGTGATGTACAGACAGGACTATCTGTGTTTCAATTGTATGTTAGATCTATCTCCCTGCAACAATAAAATCATATAAACTGGAAGTCTGCATATTTTAAAACTTGGTTATATGTTCTTTGACAGAAAAGCTATAGTCTATTTGAAGGAATGATTTTTCTGTACATTTTGTGTATGTTTTGTTAACTTATTTCTGAAGATACAACCCCTCCCTTTGACTTAAGTAGCTGCAGCCAGTAATGTGTCCCTGGCAGGATGTCTCACTAAGTTTGTATATCTTTATTTGTTACTTTGCAAAGGAAAATTAATATACAAGTTCTAATTACATTTAATAGAAGAAAATTATTCTGGAGACATTTTTGTTTTGTTTTGTCACTTTTAAGTACTCTCGATGTTTTATAGAATAAATAGACCATTCAAATAGGATTAACTGACCAAAAAATAAAATATTAAAATTGAATCAGCCCACCTTCTTTATGAAAAGATAAACAATTTTCCTTTTGCTGTTGGCTTTTAAAAATGTCTAAATGTAATGTTCTATTGAATGTACTGTTGTATTTTCTTAGTGCTAAAAAGAAAATAAAATGCATATTATTTTTGTTAAATGTGACTTTCCTAATGAAAATGCATTAAAGAAAAATAAATCCCCATGGTAGAACAAAATTTCTTCCAGTCAGGAAGGTCCACCAGGGCCAACCTCTCCCTAATCCCCCAGTTGGCCCACCAAATATACACAGCCTCTGGGCATTCCGTGCATAAATTCACCAATGAAAAACTTAGCACATGCAAGTAAATAACAACAGCAAAAAATGTGTTCAGAGAGAAGAGAAAGAACAAAAATATTGAGAAAAATGTTAGAAAATCTGGCAATTAATATTTTTAGAGGCTTAATGCTTGGGGAAGCTTGGGCAGCTTCAGGGACCGTGGTTCGATCCCCGGCACCACATGCTGCGCCAGCCCTGCCCTCGGGGCGGGCTGAGCCGGCCATAAAAATGAGTGAATAAACAAAGGTTCTGCAACAATTAAAAAAAATAATAATAATAATTAAAAAAAAATTAAAAAAAAATTAAAAAATATATATATATTTTTAGAGGCTTAAGAAAAAGTATTAAGCCCATAACCTAAGAAGCATGTTCTTTCTAAAATGGACAATAAGAAAACAATCTTGTAAATCTCTTGTGAATCAAAATTGAGATGCAGCACATATTAAGGGAAAAGTAATGTTGATTGAATTGAAATAATATCATAGAAAGGCAGAAAGTAAAAAAAAAAGAAAAGAAATCCAGAACTAGTCCAGAGTGTTTAATGCCCCATGAATACATTTGTCATTGTACATTTATTTTGTTCTATTTTTTTTAGAAAATGGAATGCAAGAAAATATGTCCAATGTTTGGACATATTTTCCATATTACAACAATTTATTGTAGGTCAGAACATTGAGTGATAAAGTCCTGCCATGATTTCACTGTCAGGAAATTTTACTTGAGAGAAAGGGGGATTTTTAAAACCTCAGAAAGCATTAAAACTCAGAAGGGCATTGAAGTTTTCTGAGGAAACCTGAAATATAGCTGGCCATGAAGCAATGCTCTTCAATAGCTAAAGGTGAGGACAATGATTTTTCAAATTAGGCTTCAGTGCTTAGTCAAATTGTCAATCCATGGAAGGTAGACACGCAAATGTGCAAGGCTTCAAGATGCAGCTGCGCCTCGCATACCGTTTTTTAGGAAAATGCAAGAAAATCTCTTCTCCCAGAATAAAAAGAGGATACAATTAACAGCAAGAAGGAGGATTTAAAAAGAAACAGCAGCACCTGAGAAAAGTAAAACCAGTGGGGAGGAAAGGAGAAGGGGGAAATTGTGGGGAGAAAGCTACGAGGGGAACAAGAAGGAACCTTGAACGTTTTGAAAGTCAAGGCAATGGTCCAAAGGCCTTAAGAAGGGATAGCTCAGAACTGAAGGGCAGATTAGAACAGGAAAGTAGAGATTTGCCAAGTACCCCACAGAATTTTCCAGTTACATTTATGAGCCTCCTTGGGTTTGGAATGAATTTTTATTATTCCTTCATTGTGAGTAGAACAGTATAGTTGTGTGGTTTTACCACTCTGTTATGACATGGATATTGCTCTGTAGAAAAGTGACTGTAATTGTTTAATATTCAACTCATAATTGTGATATTATTGTTATGGGGGCTCATGTAAAACCACTACATGTTCATCATTCATATTAGGAAGTTAATAGTGTCTAAAATTGATAGGATGGAAAATTGCACCATAAATAGATATTTTCTATTTAGTGCTGGCTAGCAAAGGAAGAAGTTGAGGGAGTTTAGAGGAGTTGACAGTCATGTGTGGAATAGAAGCCTTATCTAAGACATTACATACATTTATATGCATCTTTGTTTGCATAAACAATTTAGGTCTCAGGCTACCACATATATGTTTTTGATATGTTTATTGATGGAACAAACGTTTTTTCTTTTGCTCTTTGCACTCATAGCTAAAGAAGACACTTCTGAAACCACATATATGAGACTTTGGGGCCAACACTAAATCAACCTCCAGTTAACACAAATTTAAGGGTGGACCAGATAGCTCAGCAGATTAATACACCTGCTTAGGTGGATTCAGCATCTGGGTTTCATCCCCAGCATGCGGTGCCAGCCCTGTTTCTGGGTGCCCTGAGACAGGAACTGAGACTGAGCATGGTGGCTCACCCCTATAATCCCACCTCTTGGCAGGCTGAACATGGATGAAACAGTATGGTCCTATCTACATAGTGAGAGCCTGTAGACCCTGTGGATCCTGTACTAAAATACAAATAAAAAATAGAGATACCAATTTGACAGGTGAGTAGAAATCAGCAGTACAATTAGTCAAAGCTATCCTGCATATATGCATGAGTATAACTTTTTCACCTTTCTCTTTCTTCCTTTATTTTTCTTAACCCCTTTCCCAGGCTTATATCTGGAAGCCTAAACAACTAATTTGAAGATGACACTTTGCATTCAAGAGCCTTTGTTGAATTCCTATTATGTTGTTTAATGAAATTTTGTATCATTTCTAATGTTCTTAAGCCATTTTTTACTCTTTTTAAAAAATTAATATCATATAATTTAATTCATTCCAGCACCCCATGGACAGAACTTTACACCCTACAGCCTGGAGGAATCCATCCCCAAAGACAACCCTCATGTGAAGCTTATCGGGAATCCCAATCTGTAACTTTTCTGAAGAACTGGACTTCACTTGAGGTTTTCAAGATCTCCTGAAGCTTAAATAATGTGTTGGAATGGTTTGCATAACTATGGAAGCATGTATCTTTGGCACTTTATGAAACTATTACAGGGCATTCAGATGGAAGTGACTTGTGTGTAGGAGGAGACATAGGTGATGGGGATCAGAGTACCAATGTCCTCTCTGGGCTTGCGGACCACCAAGGCATGTGAACATGCTCTGCAGTCCAGAAGCCCTGCAAATCCTATCTTTGGGGGATTTATGGCATCTGTTTTGCAAAAACAAAATTAATAACATCCTTGGCTGTTGACAAATAACTCAACCTCAAGCTCATTCTTTTCTCTCTGGAGGTAGTAGAGTAGGGATGTAAGTACAGACTCTGTCTTTATCATGCTTTGGTCTTTCTGGCAATCAGCTTCATTCTGAAGCTAGTTAGGTATCCTCAGCCACAGTGCATCTCCTTTGCATATGCAAAGCCCTTATCACTCTGAATGCCAAGGTATTTAGGGACTGTGCATCAGGAACCAGGGCAAGAGCCTGAATATGTATTTCCATAATAGCATAATATCAAACTTACATAATTTGCTCAAATACGTGGAAGTGGCTATTCGTAAAGTATAATTAGTAATACGTTATCGAAAGTACATCATATCATTTAGATTAACACATTTGAATATAGTTACTTAATTTATTAAATGTCCTATATCATATGATTTTATAGATAATATCTTTTACCAAGTTGGTTCTTCTGAAAAGTCAATTATATGTTTTATTTCCAAATATGAAAACAGCTTCAGGATTCAGTGACCACATATATATGTGGTCTAGAGGGGAGGCTGGAGCGGCATGTGGTGCTTGGGATCAACTGTCCTCCCTGGGATTGCCTAAGTGGGCACTTTACACCTCTGAGTCATCTCGCTGGCCCTCAGCGACCTTTAATCTGGGTACATTTCCCTAAATATACACTACTGCCAATGAGTTAAGGCCACAACATTTTTTGTTAGATTTATGTTTTGATTTAAAATTAATAGATGGCCCCTTCTTTGTACCAGCTTTATGAAAATGATCCAATCATGCAATGTCATAATGCAAGTTTGTAACGCAATGCCTCTGATGAACGTGCAAAATGTCTTTCAAAGCCGAGTCATCCAGAAGCACAGGAACTTAGAACTTGAATTTTATGATCCATATCAATATTTTACTGCGGCGACAAATCTAACGCAGATGCCAAGATATTTTATGTTGCCAAATGGTTCTTTTATTTTGCAGCACATGTTGTGTGTTCTATTTAGTAGTGAACACATCTGTTAGAACATTTTTCTTTTTCTCTCCCAGTATTTTTTGTTTGTTTGCAATTCTAGTTCCTCCGAAGATGCAAACTCATACATCAGCCCAATACATGTTTTATGACTTATAAACATTGTTAAACGATGCCGCTCAAAACAGTTGTGGGTTAGAAAACAAGTGCTTTGGGAAAGGTGTTTTTAGTGGCAAAATTACTTTTCATTAATCTCAATTCTCCAGGTTTAAAATTCCAAGCAGAGCATGACAACTCAGAAGGCAGCTAGTTCGGGATTCTCTCGGGAGTATCTAAATGCTGCCTGGGTAGAAACAAGCAGGTGTTTCATGCAGCGGCATTCAACTTGTTTTCTACTTGCCCTTCTCTTCAAGTTGGAATCACCTGCCAGTTTGGCAGAAGTTGTTTCAGAACTACGATGTTGGGATATGAAAGAATAGGCACGGTTGCTTTCAGTGACAAGGAAAGTAGGAGGTGTGCTGTTTTCAAAAGCCTTCCCAGTCTTGCCCCTCTGGCTGTACCCAGCCCACCTTCCCCACTGCGCTGAATCAACATTACCGGAAGCAGCCCCTCTCCACTGATCAAGGAGAGGAGTTGCTTGGTGAGGAACTAAATGATTTAGCCCAGTGGGGAGGGTGCAGATTGGCAACCACCAGCAGGAGGTGGGGGAGGCTGATGGTGGCTTTTATAGCCGCTGTGTCCTTGTGAAGAATGATGCATAATGGGGACCAGCAGAACAGTGCAAGAAACTTTGTGTCCTCTGACAGGGGTGAATAATTTTTCCTTTTTCACAATCAATCTGTACGTTGCTTACATTTCAGGTTTTGGAAAGTATTGCCAAGGATATCTACAACTGAGTTGCATAAAAGTAATTTGAAAACAAATGACAAACTGAAAAAAAAAAAAAAGCTTAACAAGAGAGGCTTGAGTGTGTGTGTGTGTGTGTGTGTGTGTGTGTGTGTGTGTGTGTGTGTGTGTGTTGCAACACAGCGGGACGACATCTAGCTTTCTATTCTTGCCTTCTCTGATTCACAGCACCCATATAGGTGTTCTCAATTCCCCTTCACCAGAATCAACCGCAGAGCCTTTATTTTTTAGCTGACCCACTAGAGGTCTATGTCTTAAATTTGTTCCTCTTTTCTTTTCTTTTTTTTTCCTCATGGGACTTAGGAACAGGAATGTGTCTTTTGCCTGAGATTAAGTCAGAATTTACAAATACACTTCATCACAAATGTAACTCTTCGTAGCTTTGATAAGGACAATGTAATAGAATATACAGTAGCATCTAAAGATTATTCCACAACACTGAGGTAGATGAGGAGAAAACTGGACATTTTGATGTAATGATGTGGTGTGACCTTGAAAAATTAGAAGATAACTGTTTCATTTCAGTTTTTACTACTAAATTACTAAATTAGTAGTAATTTTTCTTTTCTTTCTTTTTTTTTTTTTTTCTTAAGGTGACTTAATTTTCTTCTTTTAGTTTATACACAAACAACTACTGTACTTTAAATCTGGGTTACTATGGGGGACTTATTGAATTACTTTTAAATTTTAGCATTTAGCTTTTTGATGTTAAATATGTATGATTATGAAACCTCAAGTAAGAATTAACTTTAAAGGCATGACCATTAATTATTTCAAGCTATCAGCCTGGTGCAATGCTCCAATCTGTAAGAGTTTATTCCTAAACACATGCTCGCATGTGCGCGCACACACACACACACACACACACACACACACACACACACAATTTAGAGTAAATTCAGAGTCTCTTCATCAAACACAACTAAATGACTTGGAACCGACATGTATTATTTGATTATGTGAAGTCTATAAAGATCTGCTTAAGAACTTTTAGCCAAGGAGTAGTTTGTGCTTCAGATTCTGAGCTTTGTAGTAGAATAGCATCATCTAATGTAGATGATTGTTTTTATAAACTAGAAGCTTCATTCTGAATATAACATATTGAACTAAGTTGTCAGCAAGATATAGAATACTTACAAAACTTGAGAGCTGCGATTACTTATCCGACCCTACATTGCTAAGCTATGGTATCTGACCAGAAGCTTGGCTTCATGTGCACTAGTAACGGCTTATGTTGGGCTTGGCTCAGCATTTTCTAGGATTTATGAAATGAAGGATTAAAAAGACAATAATGCTTTGAAATAAATCACTACTAAATTTGTGGATCATTTAATATATTAGTGACAGTCCTTTAGGGACATAAGCCACTTTAAAGGCACTAGTATTTGTTTGCTGGTCAGATTTGTTTGTTTTCTTTCGCTTTTCTAGTGGGTGCTGCTTGCTATGGAGAGGAGGATAAACAGCCACACTAGTCTCTTGTGAGAAAATAACAAGATGGTGACCAGTGTATTCTGGCTTTGTCACTTGTAAGTGTGAACAGATATTGAACTAATAATGTTTTCAGCCCTGAAAATGATGCACTAAAGTGAGGTGGGTTGAAGAGGCCACGTGGTGTTAATAATTGATTTCTATGCACTTACAAGATGTCTCTTTTCAAGATTATGATAAGTTTTCAACTTGGGTCATGAGCAAGTTGTTTTTATTTTGTTTCTATTTTTTACAGCAGCACACCAGAGAGCCACCTGCTGGTTTCTGCAAAAAACACATCTCTGATACTGTAGAGAAGGAAAAGAATCACACACACACACACACACACACACACACACACACACACACCCAATAATGAGTATTACCTATGGAAAAATCATTTGAAAAGAGATGATTAATTATTCAAAGAATTTTATTCTTTCTCAGCTCATCGCTGACATTTGTAATTGACATGGTTTTCCGTACTCTCTTGAATGAAATGCTTCTTAAAAGTGATTGAGATGTATCTATTCAATGTGGCAACTAACATCACCATGGTGTTTCAGAATGTTTTCATATTTATTTTTTCATAAAAGTGAATATTATTCCTGTTTTACAGCTGGAAAAGGGTGGCCTGTTTGCAGCTGACCGAGGACCTGAGCCATATTTGTGGCAGAGCCAGGATAGCTAATGAGCAAGCAGCTGTCCTTTTTATCACACCCAGCTACTACTTTGTGCATTGTTTTTCTTGGTACTCTGTTTCTAAACTTCATTTTGTCATGTGTTTGCAGAGCATGAATGCTAATAATGTTTTTGTGACTTGTCATGATGCTAAATTAATATGAGCTCACAAAATCCAGAAATATGAACTAAGCCAGAAAGTTGGCTGAGGTGTTATTTTAGCACTGTCTTCACATTGCCTTTAGACCCATGAAAACATGAGCTCAGTTTGGGAATGTTTTTACTTGTCAATAACTTGTATTTACCTAGTTGATTGGCTCTTTTACTAGAGTTATTTTGTATTTCAAAAGAAAATTACAGAAACTCCAGTTATATTTACATTGCCTACTACACAAGACAGACATGTGCCTTGCTGGGTCTTTCCAGCTTCTTCATTCAGCATGTGAATGTCACTAGGAAAGTATCTCACGTGCCCTGAGTTCCTCATCAACAAGCATTATATTAATGGCATCCACCACTTTACTAACAGAATGCATATCTGGTGGCTTTCTACTCTTGTGATCATTTGTGTAAAACAATTTTGTTCAAAATGCTTTATTTCACTGATTATTTATTAAGGAGCCATCTTCCTATCCTTAATCTAGCAATTGTGCCATGTAATTTTTTTTTCGAGTTTGTAGGAGTTATTCTAAGTTGACAGTTCCTCCTACCTTAGCATCTACCCTGTGCTTTTATTTGTTTCATGTGCTGCCTCCAGCTCTTTACAAATGTCTTCTCCTGGGAGACCCTGTCACATCACCTAACTATTCCAATCTGCCTTTTCAACCTTTATTACAATCTTTCATTACAACGTCATTTGCGTCACAGATATTATCACAATTTGAAGTTGGTTTTCTGTCTGCATATATGTGCAATGCTTTTCTTCCAAGTTCTAAAAGTCAGACACCCTGACATTTTAAATGAATATATACAAGCATCCTAGTAACAACAGATACTTCTCACTGGTTATCCTCTGTGGGAAACTCTGTCTGAAACTATGGCCACCTGACCACAATTCTGCAGCTCTTTTGTATCCCAGAGGTGCTCACAGATTTTTTTTTAAACTCTTCTATGGACAAACATTGAAACATGGAGTTGTGGATTTCATGAGTCATGCGACAAAGAAAAGAGGTGCAGCTGTGATTTTACTAAGAGGAACAATTTTTTCCCCTTCTTAGGAGGCCTCTGCTGTCTGACAGTTCCCAGAATGTCAGGATGCATTGGAGGCAGGCGTTGCTAAGGAGGGTTAAGAAGCCTGCCTCTCCCTGTTGGCGAGAGAGGGTGATCATTAGCACTTGAAAGCTAAGGCTGGTCCTAGAGTTGATAGCTTCACAGCAGGGAGCCTTTAGTATAAAGCACTGGCTTCATTAGCGATGCAGAGAATAAACTTCAGAGATGTTTCTCAAGATGGAAAAGGGAAGAGACTCCTTCCAACTGTACATTTCTCTAAGTGGTATGCTTAAAGAGAACCCTGGACCCATATTATTCTAGTCACACTGCATGGGTCCTCCCTGCCTAAAGAAATGTTTCTAAAACTTGGTGTTGGGGATCACTTATATGGAAATGGGGTAAAATCATCACAAAAGATACAAATTTCATACAATATATCTTTTATCTTTTTCTAAAGAAATATTTATTCAGGGTTACATTTAGCAATCAACAGCATAGTTGCAAAATAGAATCTATATTAATACCTTTTGTTGGGATGCTTTACATTTACCACAACTAAAACAGCCTGTTATTTAACTACTCATCACTACAAACCTCTGGAGTTTTTGGCCCATATACAAGAGCACTGTCTGAAACATGTCATCTTTGTAGCAGTTCGACCCTGTCACAACCATGCTTGGCTGAGCTGACAAATCTATTGTAACCCATAACTTTTGCATCGTTAGTGTGGACCTGGTAACTTGAACTTCAACAATTCTTGTTGCAGTTATTCTCACATGTTAAACTGATGACACAGAAAATGATCTATACTTTTGCAGCATGCTAGAGTGGTGCTCAGTCTAAAGCTAGTTTCTATGTCTGTACAGAATAACCATTACTCTTTTTCTCTCCATTTCTCAGAAAATTAAAAGATCCAAGGGGATAAAAAATAACTGCAATCACTGTACTCATTAAATGGTAAAGAAATTGGTCCTTCTGCCTTGGTTTTATCAATATGCCTTCTTTACATGAATGCTTACAAATACAAGTTATGCTTTTCTTAGCACCTACATAAGTACTTCAATGTAGGAATGTTTGTTTTGCTGCAATAGTTCACCAGACTTCCCCTTGAACTTTTTCTTCTTCTTCTTTTTTTTTTTTTTGTCTTTTTTGAGATGGGGTCTCAGTATGCAGTTCAGGCTGGCCTTGAGTTCACCTCTGTAGCCCAGGTTGGTCTCGACCTTGCACTGATCCTCCTGCCTCAGCCTCCCAAGTGCTGGGATTACAGGTGCGTGCCACCACGCCCGGCTTCTTTGGTTTCTTTTGTAGGCAGCTGAGTTAGATAGAGATATTATAGGCAGCCAGAAAGGGCTGGGCCCTAAAATGGAACCAGTATGAAGGGCAAGATACCTAGTAACCCTGAGACAGGCACTCAGACTGTGGGCCAGACCTCAAGACCAAAGATCAAAGAATGCTTACCTTCCTAATGATAAGTTTCTCGGATTGATAATCACCTTGAGGAAGCCAGGAAGAGTCACTAACCCAGCAAACTGTAGGAAAAGAAACCCTGCTGTGTATTAGTGCATCTTGCAGCCTTACTTCCCCATTTGATCCTGATTTAATCAATCTTACCTGATCAATTGTACTTGTAATCTTATTGATTGATCATAGTTTTGTCCCACCCCATGTGGGAGTTTCCACATTGTCCACTTTAGACGTGCCTCACCTCATGGTTTTACTCTATAAAATTCCCTAGAAAAGATAGATTCCCTACATCTGTTTCTCTCTTGGACAGAAGCCTTCTTTCCATCAGTAAATATATTCTGCTCTTAACCTCCATCGCTCCTAAAATTCATTCTTTGGTTTTGGAGAACATGAACTCATTCCAGATATCTTTCACTTTGAAAGTTTCATTCCCTGTATCATTTCCACAAATACAAATTGGTCAGCTAGGAAGTGACTCAGTTATCTATTCATCTTTCAATCATAGTGGTTTTAAGCACCTTTTAAGTGCTGTCAGGAATACACCCTAGACTCAATTTGTTGATGCAGATAACTAAGTACTGAGGTATCAAGAATTTATTTTATGTATCTTTTTCTTCAAGACAACTTAACTGAGGTTGTTTTACTTCTGCTGAAGGGCAAGGCCACTACCCTGCTATCCTGCCAGCTAGCAGGCCTGTGGGGATGTAGTGCATGTTCCTTTTAGTTCCTGTGATATCAGAGGCAGCAGATCTCCTCCCTACTGGCTGGTCTGAAGGTTTACAATCTATGTCAGTTGGCTAGTGTAAGTTGCAAGAGAGGAAGGATTGAACAATTTCTGGTCAAGGTCACTGAAGGAGAAGAGAGTGAGAACTAAAAGTCCTGTTAATAGGTTATAAGTCAAGTTCCTGGAATCTAAATTAAGCAGACATTTTCCTATAATTCTGGTATAAATATGAGGTTAGCCTAAGACTGACTGGAGTTTAAAATGGAGATACTTTCTTGCTCTGTTGTTGATAGAAAAGTCTTTGTTTCTCACAAGCACCTGTACTATAACTAAGTACTGTGAGTATCCAAGGACTAAGTTTCTTTGACATAATTTAAAGCCCAGAAATTAACATTATCCAAGTAAGCAATTCTTAAGGAAGGGAGGAAGGGACAAAGGGTGGGAGGGGCAATTAGAAGGAAGGAAAGCAGGAAGAGACAGAGGAAGGGAGAAAACTGCAGCTCTTGGTAGTTAAGTGTCATTGCACATAGATAGATAGATAGATAGATAGATAGATAGATAGATAGATAGATATAGATATAGATATAGATATAGATGGTGCAGGTAAATTACATCAAATAAATATATTTTCACCCAAATTATAAACCACTATGATTGTAAAAATCACATCCTGTCCATTTCTGAACCTCTAGATTGTAGGAAATTTTCAATTAAAAAAAATGGCTGAATGAATAAGTAGAGGGAAACAAAAGGTGGAATATCTTTCAGCCAGGTCAATATACTTAGGGTCAATCAATTTCAGATGTAGGAAATTGAATGCCAGGGACCAACAAGTAAGCACTACAGAGCTGTCCTACGGAGGCTTCTCAATGATGTCTGAGCACAGTCAGAAGCAGGGCAAGTAGCACTTGGAGCCACTGACCTGTCCTTTTGCCCAGCACCTTTGAGTTTCCATGGCTATCTAATTTTCTTTCTGGATCCGTTCACATAGGAGGCAACAGCTGTTCCAAGCTGAGGGGCCCAGTTCACGATGGATAGTTGGGCCGACCATTCTCTCAGGACAGAGCAGACATTTGCACTCATGGACGGTGTCCATAAAAACTTACAATTTATTAGAGGCAGATTCCAATAGTGGACATTACTCCGCATTTGTCATGGACCTGAATATGTCATTTAAATGCTATGATTTTTGAACAAGAAGTTGAAACTCCATGAGCCTCAATTGCTTTGTTGGTAGATAGGAGAGAAACACTTCATACAGGGAGCTAAAAGTAGAGTGCATTCATAGTAATGAAGTTTCTTCCTCCCCAGTGTCTGTCTATCTCTCCCTCTCCGTGATGGAAAATTGTTATCAGCATGCTCCTATATTAGCCAATACCATGACATTGAGTTTTTTTTTAGAAGGAAAAAGCTCTTATTTCATGGTGAATTAGTAAAGAAACAAGGAGCTAAAAGCTCAAATCTACAGTTGGTTGCTAATAGGGTAATTTCTAGGGAGGGAGAGAGAAAAACTCTTTTTTTTTTTGGTTGAATGCAAGGATGAAATATATTCTGCACAGAATGATTATTGGCTGGACAAACTGATGTCCATGACTTACACACTTGTCACAAATCCTAAGAAAATTTTAAAACATATCCAAGTGATCCAGGCTTTATCTTATTTCAAATACAGTAATTATATTCCCAATGAAAACTTGGAAGTCTCACCTAATACTAATAGAGTTTTTTTTTTTTTTTTCCAATTTGTCCTATTATTCTTTCTCAGCAGTGATTATTTTAAAAGCTTGGTTAATAGAGTGCATTAACTGATATTTCTCATTTTAACACCTAGTTTGTTGGTGTTCACTAACTGTATCAAACACTAGGTTCCAATGTATATGATACACTTTTATCATGTCGGTCCCTATTACTACTCTCTTAACTATACCTCCCCTGCCTCTTATTCCCTTATTGTTTTCCTCTCACCAACTAATAGTTTCCTGTCTATATTTCTGTCCTTTTTTCTTAAAATTCTATTAGGTAGGGGCCCGGCAGGATGGCTCAGTGGTCTAAAGCGCCTGCTTAGGAAAGCTTGGGTGGCTGCAGGGACCGTGGTTCGATCCCCGGCACTACATGCTGCACTAGTCCTGCCCTCAGGGCAGGCTGAGCCGGCCATAAAAATAAATAAATAAACAAAACGTTCTGAAACAAGAAAAATAAAATTAAAAATTTTAAAAAAAATTCAAAAAAAATTCTATTAGGTAAAACATGTGGTATGTGCTTAACTTTTTGAATATGTTTTATTTTGCTTGATATCATGATCTCCAATTTTATTCATCTTTGTATTTCATTGCATATTTTCATTCATATTTATAGATGAATAATATACCCTATCATATATGTATATATATATATATATATATATATATATATGATATATAGATAAATCATTCACATTCCTCCATGTGAAATCTATTTGTTGATATGCACATAGTATGGTTCCATGTCATGGTTATCCTAAGTAAGATATCCTTGTTAAATTATCACTGTAATTTTAATACCTTCATATATAAATTAAGCAGTTGTACAACTGGGTCAGATTGTAACATATTCCAACTTTACTGAAAAATAACTATATTATGTTCCATAGGAGCTATACTAATTTATACTCTTCCTATATATTCCTTCCTTCATCCCTCCATTATTCTATGAAGGTCTTAGGGTCTTATCACATGTTTGTTCCTCTTTGAAGAAGTATGTGTCATTCATTTTCCCCCATATATTGACTGGATTATTGTATAAATTGTTTGGAGTTCTTTATATACAGTAATCCTCTCTCATAGGAATAGCTGGCAAAATTTTTCTCTCATTCTTTAGGTTCTCTTCTCTCTGTTGTTTGACTCACTGGGAAGAATCTTCAATTAGATGTATTCCCATTTGTTGGCCTTTGAAATTATTTTAAAGGGTGTTGGAATTCTAGTCAGGAAATATTTTCTATACTCATAGTTTTAAGGTTTTCCTCATGTTTTCTTCTAGAAGCTTCAAAGTTTCAGGTTTTATATTTGTGTCTCTAAACTCATTTGAGTTGATTTTTCTTACCAAGGCAGGGATAGGGATCTAGTTACAATTTGAATTACATAGACATCTAATTTTCCCAGGACCAGAGGTGGTCTTTCCTTTTGACTCTTTTATCAAGAATCAGATAGCTATGGGAACAAGGTTTAGTTTAGTGTGCTCTATTCCATTCCACTTGTCTATATGCATTTTCATGACAGTATCATCCTGGTCATATTACTGTAGTTATAATATAATTCACAACTAGGCATTGTGATATGACCAGTCTTTCTTGGATTTCTTAGGATTGCATCAGTTATTGTGAGTCTTCTGTATTTCAAAATGAATTTTAAAGTGGTTTTTTTGTTGTTGTTATTATCCTAGTTCTGAGGGGAATATCATTGGAATTTTGGTGGAGACTGTACGAAATCTGGAGATCACTTTTGGTAATATGGACATGATAACAGTATTAATTCTGCTGCTTCTTAAACACAACAACATTTTCCTTCTTCTAGAGCCTTTTTCAGTTTCTTTCTTCGGTCTTCTGTATTTTTCATTGTAAGGATTTGCATCACCTTGATTAAACTGATCCCCAGGGGTTTTTAAAACCTCTTACTGTTATAGTTGAATGGGCCAATAATAATTCAGGTTCTTATGTACAGTGAAGAAAAAATTTTCAGGGTTATACCTAGTAGTAAGTAGTAGGCAGCTATATTTACTGACAATCAGGAGAAGTTCTGCTCAGGGCTGGGTTATGGCAATAAAGGTGTAACTTAGATCAAGAAAGGTGACAGTGTGACAGAAAAGTGCAGGATCCAGGGCTTTGGAAACAGAAATAACCATAGGGCACTGTTTAGAATTAAATAGAGGAATGTGAATGACTCTCTCAGCTGCATGATTTCCAACTGTATTGTTCTCCTAGGAGCTCACAAAATCTTCGAGGTGGGTTAAAGGAGGGAGTCTCATCATCTACAGCTACATCTGGCTGAATGGGGAACTTGACCCAACCTACACAGAGATCTATGAGACTAAAGAATCTGAGTTCTTCAAATGAGGACCTTTTGACAAACCATGGACATGGTTGCAGGTTCTGATCTTAAGTTCGCATCTTCATCAGTAGTTTGATGGCTGTCAAACAAGATGAAATAAGAGAGTAAGAGTGTAAGATGTAAGTAGTAAGGTTATGAGAGGGATTAACAAAGGCCCTGCCCAGGACAATAACCAAACTCCCAGTTTCAGCTGTTCGGTCATGACTGTTTTTCATGGAACTTAAGAAACATGGTCCACCAATATTTGCTCCGCAACTTGCACTATTTGGGCTTGCTAAGGTAGAACTTACATAGGTTCTATGGCTTACAACCACGTTCACCTGGAGGTAGCTATAGAAGATGAAACTTTCCTCTTCAACACCCCTCAATGATGCTGCTGGACTAGAATCCTTAGTGAGAAATAGTAGAGTTAGAAATCATGAAGCTGAGTGAGTCACTCCCTTCCCTCCTTTTAATCTTAAACAGTACCCTGTGGTTACAACTGCTTCCAATGTCCTGACAAAGGTGAAAATGAAAGTAACAAAATCTTATGAGAACACCAGTATGCTAGGCAAGACAATGTGCATATTGGATTTCCTAGCCTCACCATCTTTGCCCTACACCTACCTCATTACAAGCTTGTAAATATGTACTACATCACATAAATATAATTAAGATCACAGTGAATTCTTTGATGAGCATGCATGCTAAGAATCCCTCCAATGACTCTGTACCCCAGTAGTCATTCCTCTCAATTACACCTAGAATTTCAGTGAGAGGCAACTAAAGTTGAGGTGTTTTACCCTTAAATTCTGAAAGCTCAAGTTATCCCCTCCCTTTTCCTGTTGCTGGTGCTACTTTGGATCTGTAAGCAGTGTTTTTCTGTCATCCTGCTGCTTTTCTTGGTGCATATTACACTTTGACTGATAGAGACTTGCCCTCAGCACACTTCTCAAGAATTTCAAGAAACATAGCTGCCTACTGAGTGTATACTTGGAAAGTCTCTCCTCATCTTTAACAGGAATTTGAACTATTATTCCATTCTACTGTAGGACTTATTAATAGTTTCCCTGATTTCTTGATTAATTGGCTAATTATTTGTGCCTAGAAACTCTATTGAGATTGGGTCCATATATTACAGATTTTAACAATAAATCTGTCCCTTATTTATATGTTTAAAACGTAAACCTTAAGTTTACTTTTTTGCAATTAGTCATTATTGGCAATACCTATTCCTCTAGTCTCTATTTGAAAGTCTGATTGAAACTTTTGCTAAATGGTAAGTTGACCAATGAGAAAAGCAAAGAGTTTAGTTTTGTTTCATTGAATATTAGTTGTTGTGCATGTATATGAACTTTTATAGTTCTTTATACATTCCATTATCTTCCAAATTAGATTTACTGTAGTTCATAGAATTTCTATGAAGCAGAAAGAAAAAGAAAATGCCCAGTTGCATATAAAGATCTACATGCAGCACATATACACATAAACCTAGAATGAAATTAAAGACATAAAGCAAAAGTAGATCTAAATTCAACCTTCCCATCCTTCCCATCTTGTACACCAAAAGCATTTCAGCAGTGAAGATGGATTTCTAAATAATTAATTTGGCAACAACATTCCAAGAAGCCAATGTAAATCAACAAGGTCAGGTAGTTAAAATATTGAAATTCTTGATATAAAAAAAAATCATGTCGCTTAGGAGATCTATTGGTATGGTTGTTATAAGGCTCTTGTAGGAGTGCTTCTGGTCCTTTTCATATAAGTAAGTAAAAGGAAAGGATAATATCAATCTCAGCCTAAGTAAGGGGATGAGTCCTGTAATAATGTCATATGTATCTAAACACGGAATAAATTGGTATTTTTGTCACACTTTGCACCTCACAGCTGTCCCATGAATATGTCTTAGTCATAGTTAAAAGCTATGTTATGGAAAGCATATTTATAAGACAGATTTTCTCAGCTCTCTGTGCAAATAAGAGTTAGGTTTCCCTAAGGCTGATGCTTATTACAGCCTTTGGTCCAAGTCCATTGAACAGCAAAGCTCCATTCAGCCAAAGCAATTCTGTTAGAGCCTAAAGATGATGGCCTGGGCACCTAGTTTTGTGATTGTCTGGCTAGATGTAGAGAGAAAATTTACCATATCTAGAGAAATGAATGGATTTCTTATCCCTCAGGCAAGTTAAATCCCTTCTAGTTGATAAAGCCTTGAGTAATCAGGCAATGAAGGAGACTAATAGCTTCACTCTTGATGAAAATTGACAAGTCTCAGGGAAGGTGAACTTCCCAGAAATCCTGCTTGGGTAATGTAAATTGGTCCTGCAAAGCACCATTTGTATGCAAACAAATTTAAGTTAAGGGCTTAGTGCAATTGCTTTCTGTCATCTGGATCACAAACAAGATGAACAGATTTAAGTGAAAAGGCTTATCTATAAACCCAGTGGAAGATAGAGCTAGGTCATTGTACAAAGAATTGATGAAACTTAAAGGGAAAGAAAATAACTACCAAATGCCCATAGCTCTGAAAGAGGAAGATCTTGATTTATTAGGAGTCGTATTCAGATACTTGGCATTATTTACATTCTTAGGTCACCATTATGCTTACAGGCCCCAAATATTTTACATGGTTGTAGTTGCTTGTCCGTTTATTTTCACATGTATCCAAAGAAAAGTGGGCAGAAATAATTTCATGAACAGACTGCTATATTGCTCAGGATACACTGGTTCATTTATAGTGGGCCAATGATTACTTAATCTAAGAGAGGAAAAATATTTTGGGGGCTAAGTATAAAATACATGGTTAAACTCTTCTGTACTACATGCTACTAACTTATTCCACCTACCTACATTTAAAATATGGAAAGATGTGTTATAATGGAAATATTCCACAATTGGTATGTTCAACATTAGTCTCAGGATTAAAATTCACTTTCTTTTTTTTTTTTTTTTTTTTTTTTTTTTTTTTTTTTTTTTTTTGTCTTTTTGAGACAGGGTCTCACTGTGCAGTTCAGGCTGGCCTTGAGCTCACTTTTGTAGCCCAGGCTGGTCTCGAACTCGCACCAATCCTCCTGCCTCAGCCTCCCGAGTGCTGGGATTACAGGCGTGCGCCACCACGCCCGGCTAAAATTCACTTTCTTAGACCGGGCATCTTTAAAAAACAAAAACAACAACAACAACAAAAACTATGAAAACCATTTGTTAATGAGCTGGGGCTTATAGTGAAAAATCTAAGAACTGTGGCAATTTCTGTGTCCAGAAAATAGGCAAAAACAAGAGGAGTAGCAATGGAAAATATATCTTTTTTTTTTCTGAGAATATTAGATTTAATTGATTTTGTTTGCTTAATGGGTTGCAAGTAAGATAAAAATCCGAATCCAAACTGGATTAAGCTTTGTGAAGATGTGATGGCTGCAGCAGCTGACACGACCACGACTGATACAGGGGCGAGAGGCTCCGAGCCTGAAGGACATCTGGGGTGAGGGCCTGTCCTCTAAAAGCAAAGAGTAAAATTTTAGGAACAATGGATATTAAGAGAAAAATATATTTTTTGAGGAAAACAAAGCTTCTGTCCAAAAGAGGGACAGAAAAGGATCCAAGTGAGTTGTCAAGGAACCTGCTTCTTTTAGGGAATTTTATAAGGGAAAACCACAATGGGAAGAAGATCCAAAGTAGAAAACATGAGAACTTGGTAGGTAGGCATGAGGTGTGACAAAACTGTGGTCAGTCAATAAGATTATAAGCATAACTGTTCTGGTCAAATTGATTAAATCAGGATCAAATGGGGAAAGCAGTCACATCACAAGAGGGCATGAATACAGAACAGGGGCTTTTCCTGTAGGAGGTTTTTCTAGTGGCTCTTGCTGACTTTCTTAAGGTGAATGATACCTAAATAGAATACTAATCCCTGATGTCCATCGCCAGAGAGGTATGTAACCGCATTTGTGTCAGCTTTTGTCGTGAGGTCTGGCCCACAGCAGAAGTGCCTGCCTCTCCCACAGCTGCAAGCTATCTCATCTTCCACACTGGCTCTTTCAAGGGCCTAGTCTTGCCAGACTGCCAGTGCTATTTTTATCTTGCTCAGCTATCTACAGCAGGAGGATCGTTTAGGGGCTTCAATTGTACCATCAGCAACTGCAAAGTTTGCTCTCCTTTTCTTTTTGTCTTTATTTAGTCAATTAAATCACAGCCAGGACACAAGAGCAAGATATGAACTATACCTATGTTATGGTTTGTATACAGGTGTCCCCCCAAAGCCTCATGCAGTCATGGGACAGCTTCTGGAGTTTGTGATTGGTTATTGTGAGTGTGGGTGCTGCACCTCCCCTGGGACAGGTGATTTGCATTTCAATGTAAGGAAGGAAGAAAAGCTAGCTGCTTGAGCTGCTGCTACTCATCCCTTTGCCCTTGTTCTTAGCTGCCACCATGAAAGTTTGCCCTCTGCCCTGTGCCTCTCAGCTTTGGAGCCAGCTGGATAGGGACTGAAAACTCCAGTAACTGTGAACTAAATCAACCTTTCCTTCCCTCATTTTGAGTGTTGGTAGTTGTCCAAGCAATGAGAAAAGAGTAATTAAGACAACCTACAACCCTTCTACCTGCTTAAGTTTGCGACCAAAGAAGGGAAAAGCACAAGCAAAAGCCAAGGTTGACTTTTGTTTGGTTGGCTTTTGTTTTTTGCCTTGCATCTTGCTCACATTTGAATTAATAATAACAGCCACAATATTGAATGTACTTTAACAGGTGATGCCTAAATTATGGGACTTCCTTCTAGATGTAAAAGGATGAGCTGATATAGTTGAGATCCAACAGAGCATAGCGAGTGTGGCAGAATGTGAACCGACTAATGGGCTGTCACCAGATACAAGGTAGATGGATTTGGCCAGTTTCAAAAGAGTGATAATGAGAGCACAGCAGCAACTGTATGAGTGATAACATAAAAATAACAGGGACATTCAATAGTAAGAGATAAGGTTTATTGGAGCTCACAACTTTTCAATGATTCAATCCGTTGTTGGATGAACCCATTGACAGGGCTGCAGTGGCTATAAGGACACCACCGTATGGCAGGCACACATAGCCTAGCAAAACTGTTCACTTCATGGTCAGGATTCAAAAACCAAACGAGACAAGATTTCACAAATTTCTACATATATGTAGCCCAATAGCCTACAATATCGCACTCTATCCCATCACTTAAACATGCTGCCACCTCCCAGTAGTCCCAGACTGGGTACCAAATCTCTAACCGGTGGGGCTTTGAGGGAGATATGAGGCCATATTCGTTGTAAACCACAGTGATAGCCACCATTCACAGAGGGCATACTATACATGCAGACTGTTACAAGTGCTATGCCTGCGTAAAGCATATTGAACCTTCCAAATAAGGCCCAGTTTACAAAATTATTTCCTCCCTTTTACTTCTTATTTTCTTTTTACAAATAAAGAATCTGACATACAGAGAAGTTAAGTAACTTTGCAAATTTTCTGCTGCTAGATATATTAAGGACAGTTAGTAGTTTGGTTCCAGGTAATTTGTTCATAGAGATTGTGTCCTGTCAATTTTGAATAGGTATAGAAAGTCTTACTGCGAGGGGATAGAGGGCGGTGTCCCTGAAACTGGGGGTGGGAATATTTTCCTTTTTTATTCAGAAGACTGACTTTCAAGTTTCCAGTAGATTTGGTAGTTTCTCTGAGAAATTTAAGTATTTTGTAGTGCCATAATCATTTTGGGAAGCTATTTATTCAGGGCAAGTAATGATATCACATAAATAAATATATCATGTATCAATACACACTTCTAATGACATTGATGTCCACAAAACAATTCATCTGACCAAGAGTACATGTGAATATACTTAAAATGGTATGTGCAGACACATGTTAAATTTTCATAGGTTGAATTCACCTTATTGCCTGATGGCATTTATTTAAAAGTGATAGATTTCATACTATAGTCAAGATGAAAAAATCATTCTCATGATATATTGCTCACTTACAGTATAATTCATCTGTAATTGCCTTTCTAAAGTGTTGGTATTGCTTCTTTCTAAATTGTACTTCAGAGATCATATTCAACTTGTAATTCCAACTCTTCAATTGTTCTAAAAATTCTTGATATATTCTATAAATATGTTATGCACAGTTGTAGCTGTATAAAAATAGGTACATCTCTGTATATGTAGAAAGAAATTCACTATAAACAAATAAGGCAAAACAGAAATGATACACTTAACATCTATTTATACTTCTGAGAGATTCAATTCCATAAAGTAAAGCTCACCAAGAATACCTCCATAAATCTGTCTGCTTTGATCTATGCCTTCCTTCAGTATGCTGTAAGAAATACATCATCGGGTGAGTGCCTCAAACAATAAGCCTTCATTTCTCATGGTTGGAGGCTGAGTAGGTCAAGGTGTCTGCATATAGAGTGACTGGTGAAGGCACCTTTTTCAACTGTGATGACCCTCTTCTAACACCCTGACACAGTAGAGGAAGAAAGCTCGTTTGCTGTTGTTCCTATAAAAGCGCTAGTCTCATCACATGGGCTCTATTCTCATTATCTCATTTCTTCGCAGTCTCCATGGTAGCTTGACTGCTTTAGGCAATGGAGCCTCATCCTGTGCTCCCACACATGATCTATCTCAAGCTTCAGAGGCTCTCATTTTTATTTTGTTGTGTGAAGGATGGGGGTTTTGTTGCAGCTGGAGAAGCTGTTTGGAAAACTCTTTAGAAGAGATATTTCCCTTGATGTCAGTCCAAAGACTTGACACTTTTATTTTTATTTTATTTATTTATTTATTTATTTATATTTTAGGGAAGGGTCTACAGGGTGCTCAGGGTCTTGCTACTAGATCAGACTCTGACTGATCTGCCTGTTTATCAGCCTCTCAAGAGCTGGGATTACAGGTGCGCCCCACCATGCCCAATCTCAGTTGCCAGTGCAGCAAGCCTGGGGATGGAACTCCCAGCCCCTGTGCTTGTTTGCAGGTTCTTTAATCCACTGAACTTTTTGATGGGCCCTTTGACACTTCTATTCGGCAGTTTAATCCTATATAGTTTAGTAGTCTGTAACAGTAGTAAGTGATCAGTACAGCTGGCAACTGTCAGAAGTGGTTAATGATTTGAATCATTTATATTTACCCTATTATTATGACATTGTTTTTTTCACATCTCATGGTTACCCTTTTCTGCTGGACAGTTAAGACCGAGTTAAAGCAAGACTTGCATAAATAGAAATTTAAAAATTTGCTATCTATATAGGTCAGATAAATCTCCTCAGTATTTATTGGAACCATGTACAGAACCTCTCAAATTTTCTGTCAGTGCCAACCATCTGGATGAGTCAGACATTTTGCTTGACCAAGTTGCTTTCTGTGAGATCTTGATAGATTTTTTTTTGTTTGTTTTTAGGAGACTCTCCTTAGCCACACTACACATCGTAGAAGCATATCCCTCTGTGGTCCCATAATCTCTTTGACCAGAAATTCAAGGATGCACCTAAGTTACAGGATATCACAGCAGAAGTTCTCTTGTGTTCTGAGTTCTCATTGTCCTCAAAGGCTAGAGCCAAATTATTGGCTATCCTCATAGCTCACCTATGTCTGTAATTTTTGGCCTCTAATCCTCAATTATTCAACATGCAAAAGAGAATCTTATTGACATTACCCTAGATGGAGGAGTATGCTTAACATTACTATCAGAATATCAAACAACTTAGACATAAAATGGAATTGTTATTTTTTTAACAAACATGGTTAGTCCAGTATTTAAATTCCTATAGAATGTTAACAGACAATGGTTACACATTTTATACACAAATTTAGAGAGTAAAGCCACGCATAATTTCTTTTTTCAGTAGTGGGGATTGAACTTGGGACCATGCACCTGCCAGGCAGGCACTCTCGCTGCTGAAGAAGCTCCCTAGCCCAACAGTGCATAACTTGGGAGCATGACAAGCCTGATGACATTTTGTGACCCATTTTAATATAACATAGCCATTTAATTAATCATCTCTATCTATTAAACAGGATTCTTTTACTTCATTTGTTGTCCTTTAATAAGCTACATATCCCAAGTTTGTTTTTGTTAAAAGCAGAGCTCCGAATCCAAGAGAAATTCTTGTTACAAGAAGCCATCTTTGTTTTACAGTTTGGAAGACCTGTCCATCTGGAATCCTGAATACATTTAATACACCATGAGATTAATAATGAGTTGCTATATATATGTGAAAATCTTATTGCAATCTTTTTTTTTTCCAAAAAAACTTTATGTTTTAAAATAACCAATTATTGAATGTGTCGCCCATGAGACTATGGAGATTACTGGGAGCTAATTAGTACTGAACAAAGATTAACTACCCTTCTATTCACCAGTTGGAGTCCTGCTCAACAGTTTCTCCCCACCCTAATGAATTTTGTTTAGTTATCTAAAATTTTTTGATGACCTGTGCATAAAACAATTTTGATATCTTAGACAAGCTGATGACTCAGGAAAAAGCATGCTTTTAAGTCAATACCCCTAAATGTATTATAAACAAATGATCAAAAAAAAAAAGTGAAAAACTTTTGAGACCAAATAAAGGAGCAATAGCTACTCACAGAATGACACACAAGCATGTAAACGAGTTCACAGAGCACATCAATATTTTCGGGAAATCGGAGCGCACTCAAATATATTTCTGACCACATCGAATAACAGTAACTCTCTTTATTATTATAAATTATTGCTAAAATTAATAATAATTTTATTATTAAAATAACAATAATAATTATTAAAGTTTATTATTGTAAATTTTAGGCTAGTCAGATTTTGTTGTTTCTCAACCATCAGAGTTTTCATTAGAAAAATTTGGAAGGTATGTAATCTTTTATTTAGAATCAATACGCACATTTTGTATTTTGTCCTCAGGACTTTCAGCTCAGTTACCTCTAGAAACTCTATCACCTATTTAAGCCTTAGATTTCCATTTTGTAAGTTGGCTCAGGAGTCCCTGGTTTGAATCTAGACTCATTGAAGTCAACTTCTCTAGGTCCATCTTCATGATACAGCTTGACAGCACAGTCTGGAAAAACACCAACATAACTTCTACCCCAGATTAGCTTTATGTCATTACCCAATTGAGTTATATTTTTATTACTGTACTGCCATCTATTGTGAAATTTTTTTAAAAAATAGTATATATTGACAAGAGAAGTGGGAGGGATTTATTGTAACTTTTGTTTTATAAGTGAATTTTGATCATGAAATGAGAAACCTGTATTCTATGATTTGGAAGAGGAAGCCATCACTTAGGCTCCATTGTATAACCCATCTGTAAATATAAGAAAATTAGCTTATAAAAGGCTTTCAATAAAGCCAGATAAATTAGACCAAAATTTGGATGAAGCCAATTAATATTACCAGATAAAGTCTGAAAATCATGAAAGGTTGATCTGCACAGTTTAGAGCACAATATAGCTTCACTGATCCGAAGAAGTTATCATGGCTTGTACCCTTTTGGAGGTCACTACTAGGCCTGGCATTACTTAATGGGATGTCAAAAATCAAGTGACTGTTTAAACCCCACTGTGTTGAGACTGTGTTCCAAATGTCGTATTTGGTTTTAAAATATCAAACTTTGTCTATACCAATTTAATTTAGGACTGTGAAACAGGCACAGAACCTTACTAAGAATCATGAAAACTTTAAGTAACATTTTAAAATTTCCATTATTATAAATTTTAATTTATTTGTTGTTTTTGTGGTGCTGGGGATTGAACTCAGGATGCTGTGCTTGCCAGGCAAGTGCTTATTCTACTGAGCTATTTCTGTGGCCCTTTATTATAAATTTTAGGATATGTAATTTTTTTGACCTAAAGGCAAACATTTATATTGAACATGGAAACAGCCTGTTAAATTAACTACTTTAAGGGGAAAAACATAAAAGCTTCTCTTTCATTGTCAGTTGTAATGGTGAGAGAGCCGTTCCATTTCTGTGTGTGTGTGTGTGTGTGTGTGTGCGTGCATGTGTGCATGCACGCGCGTGCACACGTGCACCAGGATTTCAGCTTATCACCTTGCATTTGGCAGACAGCCATTGTCTTCTGAGCTTCATCCCTGGGCCCGTTTTTGGCTTTTTTGTAAGGCTCTGTTTCTATCAAAATGGCCCTTTGTGTCCCTCGAGGTCAGCAATCCAGCACCTTTGTAGGTGTCATACCCAGAGGCCATCCACACTTGTATTTGAAAGCTCTTAATATTTTTTTTCCTTTAACTAATTTAACTTGACATTTTCTTTTTAAATATTTATAATTTTTAAATTTTTTGAAGAAAGAATGACCAATTGAGAAATACAAGAGTCTAGAGTGATTTAAACAGTGTTTTGAGTAGATGGAACTACTACTTTGACTTTTTCCTATATAATCAGCATTAATGACACCAGGCAAAACCTGGAGACCTATTTGCACTGGGTTCTGGCTTTGCTTGCTGCTTGTACTGTAATATTTGGGGGCTGGGCAAGATGCTAGCGTGGGGGATGGGCTACCTTGCTCACGTTCGTCCTCTCCGTGCACCTTGGGGTGATGGCCCTGTAGCAAGGTCCACGGTGCAGAGCCACTGTGTGTTAGCTGTTGCTCTGACTCTGACCACTGTGTGTTTGGCAGCATCGTGCAGAACATGAGCCGAGGCCACAGGGTCCCGGGGTTTTGACCTTTCCACTTAGCTCCAGTTTCATAGGCCAGCACTTGGTGGTGCATGCCAATCGCTGTGGCTGGACCAGTGGGCTGAGGAAGGCCGGAACCAAAGCACTGCTCAGCTCTTGCATCCAGCCTGTGCCCCTCCCGCTGGCGGGAACACCCACTGTCTAGAATCAATTGCTTGCAATTTAAAATGAATTTACCTTTTTCATCTAGTTGAGCACAGCTTGAGGGTTTCAACTCTATCCACTGTAGCTTTAGTTTGCCCTCTTTGTTCCACTTAGATTTTGGACTTAATTTTAATGGTACACAGTAAGTCAAATAGTTTGTGGTTGTAAACCTTTTTAAACAGAAGATAGAGCCGGGCGTGGTGGCGCACGCCTGTAATCCCAGCACTTGGGAGGCTGAGGCAGGAGGATCGGTGTGAGTTCGAGACCAGCCTGGGTTACAAAAGTGAGCTCAAGGCCAGCCTGAACTGCATAGTGAGACCCTGTCTCAAAAAGACAAATAAATAAATAAATAAATAAATAAATAAAAATAAATAAATAGAAGATAGAAAGGAAAAGTAAACATAGGAATCCAGCATGTGAAGACCACTTATGTGTACATACACCTCTCTGATTCTTGATACTCTATCCATCCCATTGTTAATTACCAATAATTTCAATCTAAATTTCTACTTTGGCTTCTCCTTAAACTCATTTATGTCTCTAGTCCTAGTGAGCCCATTTTTGGCCCTAGTGAACTTATATCTCTCTGTACTGAGCCTCTATCCCAATGCTTTAGATTCGACATGCTAGTACCAGTGCACACCCATGCTGAATACTGGTTCTAACCAGTTGACTTTCCTCTCCTCAGGCACAAACTTGAATGGTGTTCCTACTTTCCGCTTATCTCTTACTGGAGCTCTTCTTTTCAGGTGCCAAATGTAAGACTCCATTGGTTTCTATGTGTATCCTGGGGAGAAATGGCAGCAGAAACGAGAAAAAGTTAGACAGGAGACAAGAGCTGGTTTAGGTGGTGGCCAGGGCTTGATTGACCAAAGGACCACTGAACAACAGACAGGGTGTTTATTTATACCTTTACAAAGTTAAAAGTCATGATATTGTGTAGTGGCTAATAACCAACAATGTCCAGGCAGGATGGTTTTTCAAGATTGAGGTAGCTTGACTGCTCATTCCAGTGAGGCTCTTGCCAATGAGGCTTCATCCTTTCCTCCCACGTACAATCAATTTCCAGCTTCAGTGGCTCCCAACAGCATGGTCTATAGGAAACTGCTTTTATGAAAGTTCACTTTGCATAACTTTTTTTAGGATTATACATACTGAGCTCCCTACCTCACTATGTTATATTTGGTGCTCTCATGAAAATTTTTTTCCTTAATTTCCCATGCAGTGTATTGGCCATCCAATTTCATTGTGTTTTAATTCACCATAATATACATTTTAGAATTTTACGGTAATAAGTTGTCATATTCTAATTTCTTTACGGGTTATGTACTATACCCAGGGGTATACATTCCATTTAATCTTTTTAGCGACTTTACTTTCTGAAGTTGACTTATCCTTTCGCCTAAAAATACTTTCTCCTTCTGGTATTGGTGACATTGCATGTTTCTAATCTCTTTAGTTCTAAATGCTTTTGTTTCTTTTATTAGTTCATCTCTATTTTCCAAGATTTCCAAGTTCTGACACACTTGAATTTCAATTCATTGCTTCTTTTTCCAAATAGTGCTGTAGTTATGAAATTCACATCCCATTCCTATATTTTATATTTATTCCACAACCAACAAACACAGTTTTATTTAACCTTATCCTTAATTACTAGTATGGACTTAGAATTATTTTACTTAAATCTCCAATACTGGTATAATCAGTGTCATAGGAAGTAAAGGAAAAAGATTTGGCCAGCATCTCAGGGAAATCTGAATTTCAATGGGTGAAAGTATAGTTTATAAACTTTCTTTGTATATAGGAGAACTACTTATTCTTGGGTTAATTGTGGGAGCTGCTGATGTCCCTAGAACATTTCTTATTCATTCCAGTGGAGCTAGTGTAGGAAGAGGATACCATCTTTTCCTTCTAAAAAAAAAAAAAAAAAAGAAAAAAAAATATATATTTCCACACCCTCCATAGACTTTGTCCTAATCACTTTTCTAATCACTGGGACAAACATCTGATATCCTCATTTTATTTTTTTTTTCCAAATAATATTTTCTTTATTTACAAGTTAGAACCAAGAGACAAAGAAAGATCGCCCAGGGGACTGAATAGGGAGATGAATGAAACCGTCAGGGCCCCAAATGGAGCAGAAGGAAAAAGGGCGGAAAAACAAGTAGCAAAAAGTCAATAACAACAAAAGAAACCCTTCTTCACTCCCCATGGAGGCTGAGGGGACCATGGCCCTACCCAAGACACCCTCATTTTAAAAGAAGAGGGGTTTATTTTAGTTTGAAGTTCTCCAGAAGTCTTAAAGACAGAACCGACATGGGTAAAACCTGGGCAGAGGACAGCTGCTCAAGGTGCAGTTGCCAAGAAGCAGGGAGTCAAAGGAGAAATGGAGAATGGTGACAGGCTCTTTAGGATCACACCCCAGTTCCCTGCCTCTTCTGGTTACACGTACCTCTCAACAGCTTGTCAGCCAGACCACCTGCCATAGTCAAGTGCTTTTCCAAAAACTTGCTGAGGAGCACATAGAGTTATAAATTCTAAGAAAATTATTTATAGGAATGGTTACTATGGGCTTCCATTATTAAAAGATGCTCCACTGCTTAAAATCTGTATTAACAATAGTGGTCTGTCCTAGTGATACAGATTTCCAGTTATCCTAGTAAGCTCTTTATAATATTTGAAATTGGTTTTGTAGTTCTCACCCAGATCCTCATTTTAACCTACATTTTCTTGATTTGGCAAAAGATTAAAATAACCAGTGGGCCCATTAAATAGACCAAAAAATATTAAATAGGTCACTTTAAGTGATATGTCCTGTTTACATACAGCTGAAAAAACAATTACCGTTCAATAAACCTCACCTAATTCTCTTCCCAGTAACCAGTCTCCTATTCAAAATTTTCTGAATAAAAATATAAAATGTATTAATCTTTTGGAATGGAAGAAGAACTGAACACTTTTGGCATATATGAAGTTCATTTCAAAGCAAGCTTGAATTAAATATTAGATAATATCAGAAAAGAGAGATGTTATCAGCAAATCCATGACTCTTAATTTATAATTAAAATGTAAATTTTCATCATTATCCCATTTTTCCTTCATTGAAGAGATATTCCCTACACACTTGTTAAATTTGTACCTTAAAAAACAATTTTTGACGTCTAATCTCTTAGACAAAAATGCCTGCTATTTTCCCCACAGCAATAAGCACTTGCAGTTATTAATTCATATAAATTCCCGTAACCCTTAAAATTGGTTTTGTGAAATTGAATCATAGAAATACTTTCATATTCTGCTCAAGTTAGAAAAAGGAGTATAGCAAATTGTATTACTTGAATTATTTAATGATTTGTTGCTAAATGAATTTGGTCACAAAATAATAATGTTACCTAAAAATATATATATTTCCTTTGTTTCCAACACGTACCCACATTTGACACCCACAGCCCTGCAAATTGAATCTCATCATCTCTGGAACCAGTTTTCTTCTATGGTTTAGATATTATGCATTAGGAATCCAACAGTCCAGTTAAATTATCATTCTTGTTTTGCAAACTCTCGGGCTAAACTTCAATGTACAGTTTATACATCATCTGGGCACCATCCCATCAAGCAGACATCAATTGTCACTTGTTGGAACCATTAACTAGACAAGTCCAAAATAAAACTCAGAACAGAGAGGACATGTCATGCGTCCTATAAATTGTGTGTTCTAGGAGCCTATTAAAGGTGACAGAGGAGGGAGCTTGCAATCGGTAGGTACCTGATTACACCTTGTACTTTATTCTCTGTTGACTTTGGTTATGCCATCCCTTTCCATTTCCTAGGGAAATAAATTAAAAGTCAGAAGTAATTTGCCTGATGGAGGGTTCAGGTGGAATTTTGCTCAGAAGAGCCTTTCCACACTGGGAAATCTAATTTAACCCCTTGATGTGGGATAGCTTATTTTCTTTCGTTGACAGCTTGGTGGCAGCTAAAATAGAGACCTGATTAAATAGAGACAGTGAGAGATTGAGGTCTTGTTCTAACAGCAGGGGGATCAAGGCCTCTAATCTCATCTCCCTGAACACTGAGATGGACTGAGAACTTACCAGCAGCGACGAGTCCAGCTATTTTGTGCAATGGGAGGGAAAATACTAAGAGACAACATGTAAAAAGCAAGTATGAACAATTTTTACAAAAATAGTCTATAGCAGCAGTTGAAAATAAGAAAGTCTGAACTATACATTGAAAGAGAACAGAAAAAGAACCCCTTAAGTTAACCTTTTGAAAGATAAGCCTTTTAAAACTTCTTTTGAAAATTTGTTTCTTCAAAGTTATGTGCATTTCATGGTAAGATGCAGTGAATTTGAAATGTATTTAAGACTACAATTTCATTTGTTTCTACGTTTGTGTTGCATTTATTTAATAAAACTATTTTTGTGTACATTTCAGATAATTAAATGAAAACTACCAAATGCTTATTGCTGTTTTCTAAGTAAAAATATTTCTATTATCCAATGACCAAGTCCCTCAGATATTGTTCTTTGGATATTGACATTGTTTTTTATTATTTTGCTTTGCCAATTTTACTAAGAATGTGAAATCTAAATTTTATCGTTTACTAATATCAAGTATTTAAAAATTTTATTTTATGAGTCTAACCACATACTTTTATCAAGGCCTAAGCCTAAAGTAGAAGAATCTAATAATTAGTTCTATCTTAAAACAATACTGAAATCATGCTTTCCAGCTAAGTGTATATATGATTGCCCTCTACCTGCGCCGAGCTAGAACTCAGATAGTTGCCTCTGTGTATTTTCTGCAGCATTTCCTCTGTAAGGCACTCCTGCTTGTCACATTTAGTTTCTTCTGATTATTTATACAGTTGAAAGCTAGAAGTGATGCCAGAATTTCTTTTATTACTGTAGAGTCTTAGTTCTTAGAATGCGAATATCTGAAAGTTACACACTGATGTATAGATTCAGAGTATATAAGTACACAATCTTTTACACCTATGTAAATCATTCTCTAGTCAGGAGACTTAAAGGAAATGTTGTTAAACATATGTAGGCATTTTTACTTTATTTGTCATTTTTACAAAATGTTTAGTTCCCATTATAGTTCTAGTGCTGGGGATCTGGACCAGGACCTTGCGGTGTTAAGCAGAATCTCTACCACTGAGCTATACTCTCAACCTTCATTTCCATATGAAAAGGCCTAAGAAATTCTATGGGGATATAACTGCAACTCCTCCCGAAATACAGTGAATAAAACAGTGTTGCCATAACTAATTTTACTGTAGAATGCTTTTTATGAAATATCTTTCAGATCAAATGTAATTTACCTTATTTTTATAAGTAACCAAATCACATGTTTCTTCAGTGAGGTAACCTACATCACTACATCACTGGCCTACATTTATACATCTGGGGACTTGTGGAAATATACTTTTAACTGTTTCCCCTATGATGTTCTTCCTGACACATTTTCACACCTTTCTCTTCAAAATACTTCCTGGTTTCCGCTCCTCCTTGGTACACATCTTTTTCTCACGTGGGTATTCAAGTGGCTGCACTTCAGCTTTTGGCATCATCAGTCTTGTTTTTCAACTACTCATGTTTCCAGAATGTGTGTTCAAAGCATTTACACTTCTGAAGACTCTCTTATGGGTGTCTAGAAAATGGGTACATTCTTATATTCACTTGTTTTGTTTGGTGTGTCTGCAAAAGAGCACATTATATACCATATGTGACTTACTCTGTGTCACTGAGCTTATTCACCAAGTACAGCAAGAGTGAATTCTATGTCAGAGGGTCACAGACAAATCTTCCATAACTTCATTAAAATTCACCAAGTATGTAAACTAAGGGCTCAGGATATCAGGCAGTCTGATGTGCCCTGCAATGGAATAACTAGGATTTCTTAAAGTTCACTGTGTTTTGGCCAAACCTCGGTATCTCTTCTCGCTTATAGATATAGTTAATTCCTTCCTCAGAGAGCTGTTACAAGAGTTAAAGAAGATAATGTATGCAAACATTCTCTATTACAGAAGTTTCATACACATGCACCCGCTGTTATGCCATTGTATGTGCTTGTCTGAAGTTAAACTTTTCTTTATACCAAAGAATTTCTATGATGAGAATTTACCCTCCAAATGAACATAGACTTTCTTTTATTTTTAAGGTTTCTTTTTTTTTCCTTTGTGTGTGTGTGTGTGTGTGTAGTCTCACTAATCACTTCAGACATATAGTAATTCTCCTGATTTCTGCCTCCCTAGAGCTGGGATTACAGGCATGCGCCACTGCATCTGGAGTCCATTGCTGGTTCAGTGTGCCCAAGGATGGGACTGGCACAACATGGGGTGCCAGCAATTGAACCCTGGCCCCTGCGCTTACCTGAGCAAACACTTAGTCCTCTGATCTCTACCATGGGCCTATTTTTCTTTTTTTAAGGTTTTTTTTAAAGACACATATTGTCTGCTTCTCCTTCCTAGACTCAAAAAAAAAAAAAAATCATATAAACACATTGAATATGTTTCCCCTCAGAAAGTAAACTGGATACTGACAAATTACTGGTTTAAATTGTATTCTAATTCTCTTTAAATAAGTGAAGGTGGGGAACTGAAAAAAAAAAAAATTCTAGACCTCCAGACAGAGGGACAGCTATTCACTGCTTTAGGTTTTGTCAATCAAATATGCCTTCCTGAACTCTGTATTCAGATCAAGGAGTAGAGGAAAGCATGAGCTGTCCACACTTTTTGCTGCGTGTCGCTGTCCAGAGACACTGCGTTTGTGTTCGCGGAGGCAGTGGCCATGTCAGCGATTCAGCAAATAACTTCTGCTTCTGCAAATGCCTGATTTTCTCAGGGATAGCAGCTCCTTCGATACACTCATGCTACACTCTTGATTTGGGCACTATTACTGGGAGCTCAACTAGTAATCTAGGCTCTTAGACTTCCCAGTGGCATCTGAGCCAGTATTTTTTTTTTTAAATTGTGATAAATATTTTTGGTTAATTCAGTGTGTTCTCTCAGTGATGCAAGAAGTCATGATTATTACAATGCAGACTGTGGTGGCCCTTGACATGCTGAAGTAAGGTAACAAAGGGATGCTTTTCAGGGAAGAAGCACAGCACAATCTTGACAGGCTAGCCTTACACTTATAGAAAATATGGGAATGATTTTGTGGTGTGAATTTTCCCATCTCATGGCTGGACTGAATCACATCAGCAAAGATCCTTTAAAAAAAAGAAAGGATAACATTTTCCAATATCAATATGGACATATTTGGAAAAGGAGTTATTTTTAAACTAAAAAAAAGTGTTGAATTTAATAGAATTATATTGTACTTAAAACTCAGAGAACTTACAAGGGTTACCTTGAAAGGCACTAACAAGAAAAGCATGGGACAGGGGTCAGAGATTTGATCCCAAAAGGCAATGCTTCCCCCCATCCAGGAAACTGAGAGGACAAGGATGGAGCCTGGGTGTGGAGGCATGGGCAGCACTTGGCAAACTAAAGACAGGAGAATGACTAGGAGTCCAATCTACCCTGCTATAAAAAACAAAACAAACAAACAAAAACGTGGGAATCTGATCTCAGCTATCTTTGCTTCCAAAGTCCTTTACAACCAGGCACAAGCTTTTAATCTGAACCATTTTCTACTTAGCAAGCTAAGGCAAGAGGATCTTAAATTGCAAGTCAGCTTTGGGAACCAAGAGGGTGGGATGTGAAATGCAGTGGCTAGTGAAAGAAAAAGAAAGTATACACAGGATGAATTAGACAGTGATCCTAAGAACCTCCAAGAGGTTGTTCACGCAGATGACAGCAATGTGTAACACTAAAACCATGTTTGGAACGCCTGTCATTTCGATCATTTAGCTGTGTGCTGCTTCTAAAATAATTTCAATTACTGCTATACACTCAAGTAAATGGTTGGTTTACAAGAAAACAAAAAAAGGTATTAAATGAGAGTAAGGGACTAGGAAAAATGCTGTAGGGTTGACAGGAATCAATTTAGTATATGCTTAGATTTCTAATTTCCTGTGTAAAATTTATAACTGTTTTTTATCACATTCTGTAGAGATTTATTAGAATATCAATGATTGATAGAAAGTGCCAGTTCCAAGTTAAGACTAAGATGTCAGAAAGATAGCAATGTTAAGCTCAAGTACCTTTCTTATAAAGTAATAGTATCACTAAGCTTTTCTTCTTCAGGGCTACAGGCCAAAAATTAGAGAAAAAAAGGCATAAGGATAGCCAACCAACATCTTGACCCTGGCACTTCAAAGTCAGTGAGGAATCGGGGCATAAAAGAACCTGTGCTGTAACATCCTATAACTCAATGGCTCTCCAAATTTTACATTCAAGGAGATTATGGGGCTACTGAGAAAAGGGATTGAAGATATATAGTGTGCCAAAGGAGAGTTACCTAGAGAGAAAACATTCTCTCAGGCTTTCACAGAGAGCAAACTGGTTAAGCAATGGCCATGACTCACCCAGAGGGCTGACACTGACAAGAGTTCTACGAAGCACTGTACATGGTTTCAAAGAAAATATTGAAGGGATTAGGCTGACCTTGGGATATATAAAAGTTACATGTCTTGTTATATAGGTCTTGCTTTAACTTGCCCTTAACCACCCAGAAGAAAAGTTTAACCACAGGGGTAAAAAGCAAAGCTAGATTAGTATGCTGAGCTGTAAAAGGCTTAAATCAACAGCTTCCAGTATTGCCAGTTCTGCTAGTAACCCACTGCAATTATGGAACACTGGACTACGTATATAGCTGCTTTCTCTTAGTTCAATGAGAAGAATTTTTGTATTAATAATGATTAGAAAAACTTTTATGTCTACACCCTGTGCTCTGTATAACTACTAGGAGAACAATAATATGCATTGTATCAATTATTAGGAATGTACTGCTAATGTGTTTTGAAACTGTTACATTATTATTTCCTATTAAATGTAAAAGAAAAAGAAAAAGAAAGCTTCATAATCTTGCCTTAATTATTATTATCATTATTATTATTTTATTTACTATTTTGTAGAAATGAACATGTTGAGTGCATTTCCTTATGTCTGGGAGAGGATTATCTTTGCTCACATTTCAGTATATGGTCTCTGGCCTCTCAAGAAGAAGCAGCCCAGCAGAGTGGCATAGCGGAATGAAGTTGCTCATGTCATGGCAACCAGCAAGCAGAAACCCAAGGGCCTGGAAGAGGTGGACTTCTTCCAGTCAGACCCCGCTGACTTGCTTCTGCCTACTCCATCTCCTCTCCTGACAACAGATCAGATACAATTACCTGTTAATGTAATCACCATATACAAGCCTTGCTATCAGTGCATGAGAACTTGTGGGATACCTAGATATAAACCATAATACTATATACAGCCCTGGAGAACTTATCAAAACTGCTATACCTGCACATTGTGAACATGAAGATGGAAAGGATTTTCTGATTCCCAAATCTCCAAGTGTTTTACATCAAACCAAATGTGAATATGGAATCTACACAAGGATATCGACCTGACCAGATTAGACGATACTGCTTATGTCTGGGGAAGAAACTCACTGTGTTTAAATGATTACAAAACAGAGAATTTATCTCATTATTAACCCCAAGAAGGTCACAGAAGAGAGATCAAAGTCAACTGAAATTGTGTATGCAGACTTCACTGCAAATAATAACACATCAGCAGCAGTTAATCATTTTTCTTCTCTCTCTCTCTCTCTTTCTCTCTCTCTCTCTCTCTCTCTCTCTCTCTCTCTCTCTTTCTCTCTCTCTCTCTCTCTTCGAAGTAGGATCCTTTGGACATTTTCAAATTTATTTGCTTCCAGAGAAAAATGTTACCAAGAATTTCATGACAGTATGTACTGCTGTGGTCAGAGTGTTTTAAGACTAGAGGAACATTTGCTTCATGGTTTTAATAACTGCACTTACTACTTGGGTCTTAGAGTACTCTGACATGTGGAGGAAGAAAGTGGTGTTTAACAGATGGCTAGAAATGACACTATTTTAGCACTCTTCTTCCTAACTTATGATAGGAAATCATGGAAAAAAAGGGAACAACAGAAGGAAGGCCAGGGACACTATCCTGGAAGAGAAAAGGACTCTGTTCTGTAACATTTCATAATATCATCCACTCAGCTGACATGAGTGCTTTGTAGTCTCTGCCCCATGAGTTTCTACATGCTTTTGAGACTGTCTGGTGGCCAAAGAAAAATTGCTTTTCTACAGGTGCCCTTCTAAAGAAGCCCTTCAAAGCGAACCTGTTTACTACCACTTCTCTACTCGCCAATTGTTGAGTGTTATAGAGAGCTTTAAATGCTGATGGGGCAGAAAATTCTAGCCTAAGATAGAAACATCACTCAGTGCCTCCGGAGAGGAGTGACAGCAGACGATCATCAAGAATAGCTCCACTTACACTTCTCAAGTGATTTGCAGGAAACCTTAGGCAGGGCAGAGAGCAAGACGCTGGGGCTGCCTCTCCTAGATGTGCTTGTGATGTATGATCCTGGCACCTTCATTAGAATGATGGATGTTAGTAGTGAAGTTGTATGGATGCTTAGTAGGTCCTATACAAAAATTCTGTAAGATTTTAACATTGATTTTAAAGTAATATCGTGACATATAGCACCTCTCTCTCTCCCCTGTCTCTGTTTCTCTCTGTCTCTCTCCAGCAGCTCTATTGATTAAACCCAGAAATTCACACATGCTAAGGAAATGCTGTTCCACTAAGCTACACACCCTGCCTTCATTCCTCTATTTTACAGAAAACAAATGAAATCCTGAAAAACAATGAAGATCATAATCTATGTTTATAGAAAATAACCATAAAGGCAAAACCAAACTCAATTCCAGCAAACTCAGTTCCATTCTATGTTTAAAAAAAATGAATAAGCAAACAATATCCTGAAAATACTCTTTGAAATTTTGCAAGGAATTACTATTATGGTGCTAATTTATGCTCTCTTTATTGTTATTTGGTTTTGCCTATGTATAATACTACTTTCTTTATCTTTGACAGTACTTCCTGTTTCTTCACTGAGTGCTCCTCTTTAATGGCCACAGCAGTGAGCAGTCCTGGGCATCTTTTCAGAAGTGTCCTCAGCATGTGCATGTCCATATCTGGGAAAGCTTTTTCTGAGACAGAGGCAATCATCTTCCATAATTTTAATGTCTTAGTAAGTCACCTAGCATATAGTAGAGGGAGCTGACCTATAATTTTGGTTACTTCCTCTGTTTTTTAACCACTGGGTATGTTTTTAACTCTAGTGTGTGCTTTTTAAATTCTATGTAAACTGATTGTAGATAGAAACAAAGTAATAGTTTATATGTGATCTTCCATAATAATTGTGTCAAAGTAGCCACAAATAAATTCCCCTCCTATGGTTAATATATTTTGAGACTCAGGACCAGGGATTTAGTTCAGCAGCACAGTGCCTGCCTGGTGAGTGCAAGGTCCTGAGTTCAATTCCCAGTACAAAAGAATAAAAGAAATTTATGGAGGGAAAACATTTTTTTTTTTAGAAACCACACTGCTGGCTGCATGTGGTGGTGCTATCTGGAATCACAGGACTTGGGATTTGAGGCAGAAGGATCTCAACAATTTTAAGGCTGGCCTGGGCTACACAGTGAGTTGAAGGCTACTTTGAACCGCAGGGTAAGATCCTATCTCACCAGTTCTTCTCCCAAAAAAGTTGTGCTGCTCAGTGCATGCTATCCCTGCCCTGTAGACACACTTCTGTGTAAGTTAAAATGCAGCTGTATTGTTGGAGATTCTCCTCCTGCATGTCAAAAATTGTTACCCATTTACCTTTACCTCTTTCCATAAAATAAAAAAGGAATAAAAAATCCTCATGCTTTAAAAGCCCAAAGCTGCTTTTACAAAAGGTCTTAAAAAACGAATTGATATTCTTAGCTTTTCTATTGTGTCTCAGCATTTGTTGCTTTATATCTAGCTGCAAATTCTCTTCTTTTCTCCATCATATCTTTTATCGATGGTAAAGATATAAGATGGGAATGACAAACTACCTTGAGTACCTCTCCAAGCAACACATAGCTTGAAGATTATAGACTAAGCTATATACAAAATGAATCTACTATTTTTTTAGTATGGCTCTGTGGATTTGTCTTTTCTTGGAAAGATATTAATTGGACCAAAGGGGCTGGAGGAAGTGGTTTAGGGGACTATAAAATCTATCAACGAATATTTATTGAGTGCCTACTTGGTAACACATTGCCTTGTGAATATCTTGTAAAATTCTCCTTCTGGTGCTGTATTATTTGTATATGTCATAGAAAGATTGTGGGAAAATATTGTTAAATTGAGAAATTTGTTATTTATGTTCTGTCTATGGTTTTCTAAAGCTTCAGACCTGTAGTATATTACCAAGGCATTTATTCAACAATAAGTTCATTAATTCCACTCTCATTACCTTTGTACCAAAAATTGAACTCAGGACCTTGTACTTGTCAGGCAACCACTTGTGCCGCCAAGTTATATCCCTGGCCCACCCCCTCCTTGTTTATTAATGCACTTTTGAAGGTTTAGGTAATCTGTGCTCAATCACTAACTAAAAATATTGAATAGATACCTTTAGATATAAATAATTCAAAGTTTTTAATTGTTTGCCATTTGGGTATCATAATAAAATCTTACATAGCCCCACCCTGGCCACCTGGGATGTGCGCCTCCCTCTTGTTCAGTGCATCCACGCTGAATATACTTTTGCCCCTGCTTTAGTTATCAGAGTGACTGTTCCCCTATTGCCAAGACGATGGCAGACAAGCAGGCCACTTGATTCCTCTATTAAATAAGGAAGAAGTGGCTCTTTATGGCCTGGTATAGTGGCCACAAACAGAAGAGCAGTGATACATATGCCAAACAAATCATGGACTTTGGGTTGGGATGGAGGGAAAGGATCTATAAGGTGTTCAGAGTCTCACTATTAGATGGGACTTGTAGTGATCCACCTGTTTTCTGTCTCCCAATAGCTGGAATTACAGGTGTGCGCCACCATGCCTAGTCTCAATTGCCATCTCAGCATCCCCCAGGGGTGGGGCCAGCACAGCAGGCCCAGGGATTGAACCCCTTGGCCCCTGCACCTGCTTGCACCAAATCCGCTGAGCTATTTGGCCGGCCCTCGAAATAGATGGATCTTTATAAATAATAAGGCAAACATGTATAATTACTGTTCAGGTTTAGATCCAGAATGTGCCTCCAAAGCTTCCCTTGTTCATAGCTGAGGCTTCTGGGAAGTGCTTACATCATGGGAATACAAAGATTATTGCTGGATTGGCCAGTGCACTTTTAGGAGGTAGAAACTGGTCCAACAAGATGAGAAACTCACAGTGTGAACCAGAAGTGTACGTTTTCTCCAGTTCCTCTTCTCTCTGCCTCCTGACTGCTATGATATGAGCAGCCTTCCTCTGTCAGGCCCTTATGTCATGCAATTTTATCTTGGAGCCAGATACCCATGGAGTGAGCCTACTGAAGATGTCAGCCCAAGTAACAGAAAGATGACAGGTAAGTACAGCAAGATATTCTGAGAGGGCAAGAGAACACACTTGTATGATTTCTATTATAGCCATATTTTTTATTTTCATTATTAGTAATTACTGTGAATCTTTTACTTGTCTAATGTACATATTAAGCCTTGTTATAAATAGACATGCATAGCAAAAATGATAGAATACAGCATGTGTGTACACTGTTTTAGGCATCCTCTGGGGATCTGAATTATTTCCTTTATGGATAAAATGTGAGCCTGCTATATACACATAATCAAAAACAATAAATCAGAGAAAACCTCAAGGCATTTTAAAACTAATAGAAGGGACGTCCTTTCCCAGAGGTATTTCTTCTTGGGAAGATTTTAACACAGTACATCTGTAGTCATATTGCAGTACTTCTGCAGCCAAAGAATTAAGTCAACGCAAGAAAAAGATGAATAGAGCCTGGCATGGAGGCCACACCTATAATCCCAGCACTCAGAAGCCTGAGGCAGGAGCAACAGTGTGAGTTCCAGACCAGAGTGGGTTTCCAAGTGAGTCCAAGGCCATCCTGAATTGCATAGTGGGACCCTGTCCATAGGAGACATGAGGGAAAAATGATGACAGTGAAATGAGGATAGCTATGCCACAATTTCTATTGCCATCTTCCAAGGCACTGAATTCAGCCTATCCCTGAGTTTTTTCCCCACTTTATCCTATCTACTGAGCAATGTATTTTTTGTTTTCCTTAATACAGTTTTTAAAGATTTCTGTTACTTGCAACCAACTGAATAATTTATAGAGGAAAACTATGTTTAGAATATAGCATACCCAGACAAATGTGGAGTAAATTTTAAGGCCAGAATTGTATCAGAAATGCAAAGTGAAGGTGAAAAATCTGAGAATTCAGGTTCCTTGTGGACCATCCTCAGGAAAAAAAAAGGACTCAGGCCCAGTATGTGATACTATAAGGAAGAAGGAAGAACCCCCGTAGATACTTCAGTAGGGCTTTAGTCAAGGACTGAGGCAGACATGCAAGCAACTTGATTTCCCTATGAAATGAGCTAGAAGTGGTAGGTATTTACAAGTTATTGTTGCAAATATTGTCATCCTTGGTGACACCGAATTATAATCTTTATTTCTTGTTACTTTAGAGATAAGAAAAAAAATCTGTAATTGCCTTTGCAATAAAGAGTGAAATTATGAAGGCATTTCACAACTACATGTAACAAAAGGAGGCTAAAACTGCACGCAAGAAAATAATAAATTGCTCTTTTTAAAAAAAAAAAAATCTTGAGTTGAAAGGTAGTGGAGTAAATGCAAGAAGTAAAAAAAATGTGTTTGGAGTTGAATCTGGACAGCAAGTGCGTGGACCACATTTGCTCACAGGACAGTGTATATCCCCAGGGTTTGAACAATCAGCCAAAGCTTCTTGGTAGTTTTTTTTTTTTTTTTTTTTTTTTCAAAATCTTATTCAGCTTCACTTCAGATCATAACTCAGCTTGCTTTCTCAATTTGTATTATTTGCAGCCCATCTTCCTTCCTACATTTGCCCCAAATTTATTCTTCCCTCCTTCCCACATAGACGGAGAAGTTCACAGGACAGATCCCAATAAAAGCTTGGATCTTCCAAGCACTTCGAAATTTCTTTCCATGAAATAGATGAAAAAGAAGCCAGAATGACTGTTAATTTTTCTTGGAGTCTCAATTTTCTTGGAGTCTTCTTACTTGAACGCTGTAGTCTAGAAGATTATTAAATATCCCTTTGATCAAATTAAACAGAATCAGGCAGTAATTAGTCTGAGGCCACTGCCATGCATTAAGTTTCTAGGTAGCAAAAGCAACATAACCTTAGGCGGCAACAACATTAAAACTGGATTTGGGAGTGGTAAGAGACATCCAGGTTTCAGCCAGTCACAGGAAGCCAACTGATTGCACCGTGGCCAAAGATGCAGACAGTGGCTTCATCAGTGTGATTTCTTCCCTTGTGCCTGCCATTCCTCCTGTAAAGGCATTTTGCTCACACTGCTCAGTAGAACTCTGTTAACTGTAGGCCTGCGTTCTTGTGGGGTCTGAGTTTGTTGCTACTGTTGCCTTACTTATGAACTTTTCTTTGATGAAGTAAATTCTCTTACAGTAAATTTGCTTAAGTTTTTCTTTAATACAGGCTCTCACACATTTGCTATCATTTGTAAAATAAAATTCTTGAACCTTCAAATTAACACCCATCTTATCAAGACTTCAAAGAAGAGAGGAAGATCTCCTCGGAAATTTTAAAAATTAAATGATAGAATGCTCATCCCACAATAATTTTTGTCAATTATAATTGTATATAATATTTTATCACTTAAATTCTCTAGTATTCAAACATTTCCTTTGTAAAGTGGAAGATGAATACAATATTCAATTCTTAGAGTTAGGTTAAGTTCTCCAAGGATAACAGCCTAATCAGTTATTGACTGATCTGGCTATTTATTCATCTACTCTCTTCTATAGGCTTCCTCTCATCCTTTATTCACTAATCCAAACAGTTATCAAGGTATTGCTCTGTGCGTGGCAGAATGCTGCAATCTACAGCTAAAATTATTAATTACAAATGATTCTTTAAAGCAATTCATAGTGTAAAGGGAAGAAACATGAGTGGGAAAATGAACTGAAATGTGACATTTACCAAAAACACAGAACAAATGACAAAAGAGAAAAACAGAATTTCTTCCTAAATAAATTAAATATGTTTGGACAAATGTAAATATCAATATCAACAATAAGGACACATATGTCTCTCTCTCTCTTTCTCTCTGTCTCTCTCTGTCTCTCTCTCTCACTAGGGAATTGAACTGAGGATCTTACACTTACCAGGCATGTACCATAATTCTTTTTAAAAAAAAAAAAAACTATGTGATCTCATTCCTCCTAAGTCTTTTTTTTCTAGTGAAAGAACACATTTGGAAAGCTCAAGAATTTTTCCAAGGAAGTTACAAGTGTAATCATGTATTGTTTTCTGAATTTTCACATAATGATATGACATGGTTATCAAAGATGACGTTTTGTGATTCTGATGAGTCACCTTCACTGAAGTTTGCTTTATATCATTGTTGAAAACAGTTTGTAACACAAAAAATAGATGTTCAAATCTCTACTGCACTATATTAACAATTTATATGTATGTGGACAACATAAGCGCAGACACATTTTTGACACTTTCACATACCTCACATATCTGTGAAGTTTATCAAATATATTCAGGTTAGAGGTTACAGGATACCCTGACATACTGAGCTTTAACCGGATTTTGTCCCGTACAAATTAGACTTACACATCTACTTGTTTTTGATGTATGAAATAATAGTTTTACAATCATCAAATCATTAGTGTAGATCATCTACTCAGTATATATTTAAATGACTAAATGAATTATAAAATCTTAGGTTGGTTTCAGTAGTTTTGATGCTTACTTTTGACACAAAATTTACAAAAAGTCTATGATATGACATTTCCTAATCTTTCACTAATCATTTCCTGGTCTTTCATTCTTTGCTGAATAAAAAGTAAAAAAGATACTGTGTGTGTGTGTGTGTGTGTGTGTGTGTGTGTGTGGTGTATTTTGGGTATAATTCCTGGAAGGAAACCAAATTATATATATATATATATATATATATATATATATATATATATATATAATCTATGCAAATTATTATGGGGAAAAGCTAGCACTGTGACATTTTGTGAGTAGGAAATTAAGGGCTACAAGGTATGATGTCATAGATGCAAACCAAGGCCTGAAACTTCTTTTGATGCTGGGACTATATCAAATGTGATTCATCAGAGAGATTGGTGAAGATTAATGGCATGTGCCTGCGTTTTTAATTTTTCTGTTAAGAGGCCTAGGTAAGGAAATTATAATTAATGTAATATACAGATACCCAGTGTTTCAACAGATCCTTGGCTTGGCTTTTGCCTTATCAACTGTTCCAATTCTTCTCACCTGTCTTCTTCTACTTGCTCTCTTTCCCTGTCTTCACAAATCCTCCCAGTCTTTTTCATTGGCCCTTGTACTTTGCTTAGCCTGGACAGCACTTCCTATTGTATTCTAATGAGGTAAAACTGACACTTCTACTGTCCCATGGAGGTGATTCAACCATTTTGCTTTTATGATGTCTTCTATAAATCTCTAGGAAGTGTGAGTTCATGCTTTGAACCCACACTGTATGTAGCTGTTGCCTGTATGAGAGCTGTCAGCTGAAATAAGCATCCCAGGAGCCTTAAACTCCTAACGATGAACTTTTGGAAAGGCTGTGAGTGTAGAGTCTAAATCCTTTGTGATCACACATAATTTGACTTCTCCACAATGAAATGTGTAACTACTTATATATTGAATTCAACATGGCACAAAGAATTGTTTAATGAGGTAAGCAAACACATGGGTGATATTTGTAATACAAAGTATCTAAAAATATAGTTCTATTATTTTGCCTTCTATATTTTGCTAAGGCCAAGGTATTAATAGTTATGAGGTACAATACTCTAAGATATAAAATGTTATATATATATATATATATATATATATATATATATATATATATATAACACCCTGCCAATTGTACTCAAATTCCATGATTTAACACTGAAAATATTTAAAATTACATATGGCAGACATCTTTTATAGTTTTACAGAGATTTTACTTTTGTCATCTTAATCTCCCTCTTTTACTTATTCTGTCTTTTCTCCCCACCCCATGCACTACAATTTAAATATTGACAAATCATTTTAACATTCAGAGACAGTTTTTTGAAACTCTTTGAAAGCTTGTTTACAATTATTGATTTTTATTTGTTTATTTTTGTATATCCTGTGTGATGTTCAAAATGTTGACAATTTTCTTTAACTTTCTTTTATTTTGTGTGTGGGGGTGGCTCAGCCTGCTTAGCCCATCCTAGTGGTGGGACTGGTGCAGCACATGGTGCTGGAGATCAAACTACCATTCCTACGCTTTGCCCAAGTGTGCTTAAGCAGACATTTAAGACTACTGAGCTGTCTCACTGGCCCTTGACAATATCTTTTCTAAAGGAGGATTTTATCTATAACTTAGTTTTCCTTCCAAGCTGATGATGGTGATTTCCTTTTCTAAATACTTGAGCTTCATTTCGCATAGTATAAAATTTACCACTTTATGAGTGCAGGATCCACAGAAGTTAGTATATGTGGCATAAGGTGCCACCACCGCCTCTAAAACATGTTCATTGTCTGAAGCAAAACCCATACGTGCTAGGTAACTCCTCCTTGATCACTCCCTCAGGTCTCTGAAAAATAACGATGTGCTTTCTGTTCCTATTGATTTATCTACTGTTTCTTGCTTAGACCAAGTGAGTATGTGTCACATGAAGTTAATCATAAGATATATGACACGGCTTCTAGCTTTTTGCCTTACAAAATATCCTTAGGCTTTGTCTTATTATTCTCATTTCTGAAACAAAATATACAACATCCCAAATTAAGGGAATAAAAGTTCATTTAGCTCGTGGTTTGTAGATGCCTCAGAATATAATTGGCTGGCTCCAAGGCAGGGTGACATTGCAGAAGAGAAATAGTTCATGATGCACAGAAGGTAGCAAAATAGCAAGGAATGACTCTGGCTTTCTATCCCTTCTATTTCTTCAGACTACTTAGAGTGAGTACAGCTCATACTCTTAATCCTAGTGGCCTTGATTCTAGCAGTGTATCATAAATCAATTCCAGTGAGCCACGTATGAAATTGTTCCACCTATGACCTCATAAGTCTCTGGGTTGACATCTAAATATAAGCCATAGTATACTGTCCCTGATAACTCCAAATATTCATATGTACGTCTTCATGCAGTAGGCTATTAGGGTCTGCCCGATAGTTCAGCAGACTAAATCACCTGCTTGGGCAGCAGCTGCTGGATTTTGTTCCGTGGTGTTCCAGCCCTACCCTGCCTGCAGGGCACTCTCAGCCAGCGATTGAGACTGAGAGTGGTGGTGCATACCTGTAATCCCAGAGCTTGGGATACTAAACACAGGCAGATCATCAAGATCCTATAGACCCTGTCCTAAATACAGAATAAATGAATGAATGAATGAATAAATAAATAAATAAATAAATAAATAAATAGCTTTTCATCCATTCCAAGTGTTGCCAGAGTCTAACAGTTTTGACATTGCTGAAAGGTCCAAGCCCCAAATCTCCTTTGAGATGTAAGACAAATTCTTAGCATCAGTCCCTGCACAAATGAAAAGAAAATTAAACATATCCCACGTTCAATGGTATAAGATAGACATTTCCATTCCAAAAGTTACAAATAGAGGATAACAAGGAATGGAAACAAAACAATACCAAAATCCAGCATGATCAATAATTAAATCTCCCACTTCTGCTTCTGGCATCTCAGGCAATGTGTAGCTAGCTATGAAGTTCAAAGAGCTTGGGTAGCTCCACCCCTACGGTGCTACCATTGATTGTAGTTCCCATGGGTTCTTTCTTTGGCTGACTCTGCTCCCTGTTTCTAGTTTTCTTTGGACAATCCAGTTCCAAGGCTCCTCCAACTTGGCAGTAGTCAAGCTTCTTCCTTTGTTCTCTGTGGAGTTCCAATGCCTACGAACCAAATCTGGCAGAATATCATCCCTAGGCCACCAAAAATCTGGAAAATGGTGATTTCGAGACTATAAAGGATGGCGTCCTGCTGCTTCTTGTGACACCCTCAGTTCACTGCTGGCGGCCAACTTGTGTAAGGGTTAAGCTGCTGACCATGGTACTCTCTGGCTCTGTTGAGAAAGCTCAGACCACAGCTTGCTAAACATGACATGACTGCTTCTGGCGGCAGGGGTGGGGAGAGTTGTGGTGATGATAACACTTGCTATCGCGGAACAAGAAACTACCAGTTCTGGAAATCAGACAGTTCTGTTAGTTGGCAAGATTTACTGCTTTCAGTGTCTTTGTTGTAACTTCTCAGTTCCCGTCTCATTTCCATTTTTTTTTTTTTTTTTTTTTGCCTTAGCAGTACCTTCCACTTCATGTACTTCTCCAATTTGTGATGAAGTCAATAAATTCCACCAATGCAGATAATTTTTTGTCTTAGCTCCAAGAGAGTCTGACATTTCTGAATTCTCCCACAAACCATGTTTTTATTGTCTTTTTTTAGGGGGGTGGGATTTCTTCCTTTTTTAATTTTTCAAAAAGAATAGAAATACTAAAAGAAAAAAAAGGAAACGGCAGAATCGCACTAAAAATTATAGGAATTAAGCAATGATTGTTATATTGCATATTGTTCTCTTCACATTAGTTGTTCAGATTATCAATGCATGAAAAATTGGTAAAAAAATATAAAAAGAGAGGAAAAATGAACTTTAATTGTTCCTTTCAATAGACCATGAGAAATTAGCAGTGTAATGATTGAAGCCTATCCTGTATATTTTTTCACTTCTTTCTTTCTTTCTTTCTTTCTTTCTTTCTTTCTTTCTTTCTTTCTTTCTTTCTTTCTTTCTTTCTTCTTGCTTGCTTTCTTGCTTTCATCTTTTCTTTCTTGCATTCTTTCATGCATTTAGTATAGGGTCTATAAGGTCTCACCACACAGCTTGGACTCATAGTGATGGTTCCGTTTTCAGCCTCCCAAGTGCTGCGAATACGAGTGTGCTCCATGTCCAGTCTTAATTCTTGTCGCAGTGCCCCCAGGAGCAGTGCCAGCAGGACACTCCAGGGATTGCACCCCAGTCCCTGTGCTTATCTAAGCAAGTGTTTTAGTCTCCTGAGTTATCTGACAGGCCCTCTTTCTTTCTTTCTTTCTTTCTTTCTTTCTTTGTTTGTTTCCTTCCTTTTTCTTCCTTTCTTTTCTCTTTTCCCTCATTCCAGTTGTTTCTTCACTTTGAAGTTATCCCTTTCATAGTATCTATTGTACTATTACAATTTTATTTGCTCTTTTAGTTCCTTACACTAGGGAAACAATACAATATTTACACATGTGAATGTGTTTTATTTCACTTAAGAATATTGTTTCTAGTCATATCCATTTATCTATAAAAGTCTGAAGATTATATTTTTTGTAATTTTAAAATGTATTTGGTACAAGGTCTCACTACAAAGCTCAAACACACAGTAATCCTATTTCAACCTCCCCAGTGCTGCAATTACATGCTTGCACCCTCATACTGGGGCTCTGCATACCTAGGGTGCGGTCAGCTGGGTATGTGGTATCTGGGATCAAACCTGGGTCCTTGAACTTGCTTAGACTGTTGAGCTATCTCCATGGTACAAGATCATTCCATGACTACGTCATATGCCATTGTATAAAATTGTCACACCATTGTTTGTCTGTTCCTTAGCTGAAGGGCATTTGGGCATTTCAAAAATTTATCTGTAACAAATTGTGCTTCTATTATTACCCGTTTTTGTTTAAACAAACATTTACCTGAGAGAATAAAATGCCATAGGATTGACTTGCTACAATTTTGTATATGCTTAGATTTCTTAATTTTTGTGTAAAAATGTGAAACTTTTTTTATTACATTCTATAGTGATTTATTAGAATATCAATGATAAATGGAGAATATCAGGTCCACGTTAATACTAAGGCATTTTATATTCTGAGAGACAGTGGTGTTAAGCACAAGTACCTATGTTACAGAGTAATAGTATAACTAAGCTTCTCTTCTGGAGGGTTAAGAACTTAAATTGCAGACCAAAAAAATTAGAGAAAAAGAAGGGCTAGAAGGATAGCCAATAATTTTGCCCTAGCCCTTGAAGGTCAGTGAGGAACTCAGGACATAAGAGAACCTGTGCAGTAACGCCCTATAACTGACTCGGTGGTGTCGCAAATTTTCTATTCAAGAAGATTATAGGGCCAGACAAAAGGGATTGACGAGGTATAGTGTGCCTAATGAGAGTCACCTAGAGAGAAAACATTCTGTCAGACTTTTACAGGGTGCAAACTGGTCAAGCAATGTTCATGACTCATCTAAATGGCTGACACTGACAATGTTTCTACAAAATACTTTACATGGTTTCAAGGTAAATCCTGAGGGGATTTGACTGACTTCCTCAGATATAAAAGTTACTTGTTTTCTTATATAGGTTTTGCTTCAAATTGACCTTAACCATCCAGCAGAAACTTTAACCATGAGGCATAAAATGTAAAGCTAGATAAGCATGCTGAGGTGTAAAAGGCTCAAGTGAACAGCTTCTGACAATGCCAGTTCTGGTAATAACCCACTACTATTATGAGCTTCCAATATTCCAATATTATGGAATATTGGACTGTGAGTATAACTACTTTCTCTTAGTTTAATGAGAAGAAAGATTTGTACCAATAGTGTTAGAAAAGTTATCATGTCTTCATTTTTTACTGTAACTACTATGAAGACAACAATATACGTTATATTAAAAAAAATTGTGCTTCTGTAATCTTGGCTATATACATATCTCTGTGCTATGGTTTCCAATTCTGTGGATAGAATATCCATAGAATATGGATATTCCTATGAGATACCTATGAGAAGAGTGGTATTGAAGGGCATTTCTAATCCTAGCTATTTTAAGAATCTCCACACTGATTTCCATAGCAGTTGTGCTAGTCTGCACACCCATAAATAGTGGAGAAGGATACCTTATCCCCATATCCTCTTCACCATTTGTTATTGAATAATTTCTTAATTATAGCTATTCTTTCCCTTTCGATGTATTTGTCTCTAATATATGGAGCACAATCAGCTCCCAGTAGGCCATCTTTTCTGTTATGTTCTTCTGAAATATTTGACTTTTTCTTGCCATGTTTTTTAGCAACCAATTACTTCTCTGTTCGAGTTTTGCAGGCCATGACTTTATTAGAGCTTCATTTCTGGCTAAACTAAGAGGTTCTGAGTTGTTCTACTGGGCTCTTTGCTCCTGCTTCTCAATATAAATCTAGAAAAATCCCCATTAGACATTGTGAGATGGCCTCAATATTAGATTGCCTTGAAGTTTTTTCTGCAAGATCGACCATTCTGTCACCCAGAATCTCAGTCTCAGGGAAAGTCTCAGGACAGGAAAAAAAATTCAAACTTTCTGTCCAGGCATAACATACATAGTTTTGATTTCAGCAACCTATGTAGTCCTTGCCAGCAGAAACCTCCTGCGCTTCATCTTACAGAAAATATTTCTATCAGGTTTCTGGTCTCCTGAGCTCTGGCCAGAGTCTCAGGCATACCAGCTGAATATAGTCTCACTCGCTGCAACTCTATTTGTCAGCTGGCATCTCCAAATCTTCCCAAACTCTTTATACAAGTCATTCCAAAAGGCTTCTGAACCACACTGTCAGCTATACTTACAATGACCTCACAACACTGGTATCAAGTTCTGTCTTCATTACTTTTCTCATTGCTCAGATGAAATACCTCACATCCAAAGTTACAGCAGGAAAGTGTCGTTTAGCTCATAGTTTGTAGCTATTTTAAGAATCTCCACACTGATTGTAGATGTTTCATTCCATAATCAGCTGGCTTCAAAGTGGGGTGGTCTGGTAAACAGGCATCATAAAAGATAAATAAAGGAAGGAAGAAAATAGCAAAGCAACAAGAAAATCACAGCTTTCTCTATGCTTTGTATCTTATTTGGGCTACTCGAGGTGGATAGCACTCACATCTTAACCTTAACATCCTTTATCCTAGCACTGCACCATGAATCAATTCTAGCATCTCAGATTCTAGATCCAACCACCACTTAAAAAGTATCGTCCATGACCACATGAGGCTTTTGGGGGAACACAGAAATACTAACCAAAGTAGAATTAATCCACATTGTGTAATGTGCCTACATGTCATTCATTTTTATGACTGAATAATATATTTTAATACCTATTTACAAGGTATATCTATTTGCATTTATGGTTGATTATATTGTATATTAAAAAAACACCTTCATCCATTCAATGGTTGATGGGCATTTGAGAGGTTTCCAAGATTTAGCTATTGTAAACTATGTTCCTATAAACATAGGTGTGCACATATTGCTGTGGTATCAAGTATTTAATGCTTTAGGGAAGGTATCAAGAAAGGGAATAGCTGAGTTAAATGGAACTTCTAATTTTATTCTTGTGAGATATCACCCTACTGATTTGGACAGTAGTTACCCCAATCTACACTCCTACTAACAGTGAGGGGGCATCGCTTTTCCCCCATCCCACTGGCATTCGTCATTGATGCATTTATTGACAATAGCTCTTCTTTATGGAGTGAGATACAATATCAGAATTGTTTAAATTTGCTCCTCTTTAATGCCCAGTGATATTGCCCAAGGTTTCATATATTTATTTGCCATTTCTACTTATTCAAATAAGAAATAGATCACTATGTCAGATGATTACTTATGGACTAGATATTTAAATATGGAAAATAGGATTCTTTTTTATAGTATAGATAATAGTTCATTGGGGAATAGTTGGCAAAGATGTTTTCAACTATGTGAGATGTATTTATTGTCTGTTGATGATTTCTTTTGCTGTTCAAAAAGCCTTTTAATATGATGAGGTCTTAGTGGATGATTGTAATAGTTGCTGTATAGTAAGGGTGATCATCTTTGAGTACACTTATGGCTTCAAGAGTTTTATCTATACTCTTTTCCTTCCAGTATATTTAGTGTTTCTGTTTTAATATTTGTATTTTTGATCTATGTTGAATTCAATTTAGTGCATAGTGAGAGACATGGATGTAGTTTTAGTGTTTTTACATGAAAGGCCAGTTTTCCCAGCATCATTTGTTAAAGAGACTTTCTTCCAGGTGAAGATTTTAGGTCCCTTTGTCAAAGATAAGGTAGCTAAAGGATTTTGTAGTTGTTTCTACATCTGTTAATCTGTTCTATTCATCTTTGGGTTTGTTCTTTCACAAGTACCGTATTGTTTTTGTCACGGCAGTTTTCTAGTATAGTTTTAAATCAAAGATTGGGATGCCTCTTCTTCTAATGTCTGTATTTTTGTTATTGGGTTGTATTATTATAGTTTGGGTTTGGTTTCTAACTTTCTTTCCCTCTGATTTATTTATTTATTTATTGTTTATTTATTTTTGTGGTTCTGAAGATTGAACCCAGGGCCTTGTGCTTGCAGGACAGATACTTATTCTACTGACCTATGTACTTGGCTAATTTTCTTGTATAGTTTCTTCATTGGCAGAATGTACATAAACTTACTGGCAAATTCAAAAGTAGTAAGTATTTATCAAGTATGTCTTAAAAAGAAATTTAAGTTCTTTGATTTCAGTTCTCAGTGTTATATTGCATAGATTCCAAATTGACAATTTTATAATTTCAATTCTTAAATTTATATTATTTATTCATTTCACATTATTTTGTACGCTGTGTGTGGTAGCATAAATCTTTATTTGTATGTAGGTACTTAGATATTCCATTACTACTGGGATACTAAAGATGATTCCTTCCTCATTTAATGGCTTGGACAAGTCAATTGGAAATCACTCCATCAAAAACATACTTCTGGGGCTCTCCTATTTACTTCTCTGGTCTGTATTTATACTTACGTCAGTGTGATAATATTTTAGTTTATTTTAAAAGAAAATAGCATGATTCCTTCATTTTTTTCTGACTTTGAATAAGAAATAACAATGTACGACAATGTGACAGTTTCAAAACATGCTAGTAGTACATTTCAATATTTGATACAAGGCATATTGTTTTCCTCCTATTAGTAATACAGACCACAGGGTTTAGATGTTACAATTTTTCAAATCACTATTGGTACAACCAAATTTCTTCTTTTTTTTTTTTTTTTTTTTTTGTCTTTTTGAGACAGGGTCTTGCTATGCAGTTCAGGCTGGCCTTGAGCTCACTTTTGTAGCCCAGGATGGTCTCGAACTCGCACCAATCCTCCTGCCTCAGCCTCCCGAGTGCTGGGATTACAGGCATGCACCACCACGCCCAGCCCAAATTTCTTCTTGTTGAACTAAGAAAAAGTAGTTTTATACATAATCCATTGTTCAATAATCACAGTCGGCTATTGGTAAAACTTGCAATGTTGCAAGATTTAAGCCTCTTACACTTCGGCATTCTAATCAAGCTTTATTTTATGTCCTGTGGTTAAACTTTTCTGCTGGGTGGTTAAGGGCAAGTTTAAGCAATACCTGTATAGCAAAACATATAACATTTGTATCTCTCAAGGTCAGTCAAATCCCCTCAGGATTTACTAGGAAACCATGTACGGTGCTTTGTAGAACTGTTGTCAGTGTCAGCCGTCTGGATGAGTCATAGCCATTTCTTGACCAGTTTGCTCTCTGTGAAAGCATGAGGGAATGTTCTCTCTCTAGGTGCCTCTCCTTTTGCACACTATGCATCTTCAATCCCTTTCCTTTCTAGCCCCATAACCTCTTTGAACAGAAAATTTGGGAAACCACTGAGTTAAAGGATGTTATAGCACATTTTCTCTTATGTCCTCAGTCTTCACTGACCTTGATGGGCTAAGGCCAAAATATTGACTATCCTTGTAGCTCTTCTTTTTCTCCGATTTTCGATCTGTAAATGTATATTCTTAACCTTCCGGAAGAAAAGCTTAGTGATACTATTACTCTATAAAATAGGTACTTGAGCATGACATCAATGTCTTTCTGAGTATCAAACCTCTTAGACAACTTGGAGTTGGTATTTTCTATCAATAATTGATATTCTAATAAATCTCTATAGAATGTGATAAAAGCCATTAGACATTTAAAAATCTAAGTATATACAAAATTGTAGCTGGTCTATACTATGGCATTTTCCTAGTCTTTTACTTTAATTTAATACTCCTTTTTGTTATCTTGCAAACCAACCATTTACTTAAGAGAGAGAGAGAGAGAGAGAGAGAGAGAATATAGCAGTAGCTGAAATTACATTAGAAGCAGCATACACCTAATAGACCAGAATGGCAGACATTCCAAGCATATTTTAAGTATTTTACATGTTTATTATTCTCAGTGTCAAAAACATTTTGGAGGTTACTAGGAGCATTATCTAATTCATCCTGTGTATATAAGTGCATATCTTTGCCCCTGCCATGCTTCCTATCTTTTCTGTTTGCATTTGTTTCATTGTTTAACTCCAAGACCTTGATTTCCATTCAGCTGTGTTGTGCCTCTTCATTTTTATTTCTTCTTTTGAGATCTTACACTAGAGAGACTATGTGATATTTACACATATTTCAGTGGGTTTATTTCACTTATGAGTATACGGTGAAGATACATCCATTTATAAATGAAGATTTAATTTTAATTTTCTTTTAAAAATTTTAATATTATGCAGAACTTCCTTGAAATGTAGTACAGATCTGAACATTGGAATCAACATTTTATATAATAAAACAAAACCGAATATAAAAATATTCATTGGAATAATACCAGTTTATATCAAAACTTTTAATCACACTGAGTCATATTGTCTATTGCAAAAGAATTTAAGCCTTTCAATCCATACATATGGGATTTTTAAAATTTATTTAAGCATTTAACTCGTTAGCAATATCAGTGATCAGTCTTTTATATCCTAAATAAATTTAATCCCTGGTATTTTAAATTTTGAATGCTATCATAAGATTTTTTCTTAAATTCATTTTCATTGCAGATTCAACTGATTACACATGATAATTCTGTGCAATGAAACTTTGATGAATTCTGCTACTTGCTTTAAGTGTATTTATGAAGTCTTTTTAATTTCCTCAGTAGAAAGAAGTTCATATTTCACTGTTTATATCATGATTTCTGTAGAGTTTTCATAAAAATTCTGTTGAAAAATCTACTTTTGCTAAGTTTTCTGAGCATTTAAATCATGAAAAGGTGATAGAATACATGAGATTCTTTTCCTTTACCAACTACAATGATCATTTTTCCTTTTTTTCTGACTATAAGTTGTATAATACAGGGATTAACTTTGTTATTGTTGAATCATACTTCGTTATATTATACTTTGTTATGGTATATAGTGTTCCTAACATATTATTGGATTCAGTTTGCTACTATTTCCCTGGGGATTCTTTTGCATCTTTAGTTATAAGGGATATTGCTCTGTAGTTTTTTTTTTTTATTATTCTTTTTTATTCTTTGATATCTTTCTCTGGATTTCTGGGAGATGTTCTCCAGTTAACAGAATGAACAAAATAATCTGTATTCTCTTTTGGGTAAAATTTTAAACAAATTCATTTGTAATTCTTCATTGGATGTCCATCAGTTCAACTGATTCTAAGCTTTTATTTTTTTGAAACTTATACATAATTAATAAAGTCTATTTCATAGTTTATGTTTATAGTATTTTTTGATTTTTCTAATATTTTAGGTATTATACTTAACAACAATCTCTTAATCCTTATTATTTTAAGGCTGGTAGTATTTTTCTTATTTTTCTGTTAAAATATTGAAGGGCTTGCAATTGTTGATTTATTTGTAAGAAACTTTTTTGATTTGACTGATACTTTGCATTTTTTACTTTTCCCATTTTATTATATCTGTTACATTTACTTCATTTGATTCGATACCAGCAGTTCTTTCTATTCATTTCTTAATGTATAGAATTAACTCATTCATTTGATATATTTCTCCTTTTTCAGTATGGATATTTTTGGCTATTTTCTCCCCCATTTACTAAGTTGATTGTTTCCCATATGTATTTTTTAGTACTGAGGATCGAACTCAGGATTTTGTGCTTGCAAGACAGGCAGGGCACTTAGGCTGCTGACCTATATCCAAGGCCTTTCCATAAATTTTGGTGTGATGCATTTTATTTTTGTATATCTCAAAAACTTTTTTATATATTTTTATTTCATCTTTCCTCTACCACAGTGGTCAAGAATGTTTTACTTTCAACGTATTCATATATTCTATGGATTCCATTCTCTTGTAATCAGGACACCACTGCATGATTTCAATCTTTTAAAATATATTCAGACTTGTTTGTTAGCTTCACACGTAGCCTATCACTTATGCTAATCCATGTGCACTTGGAGAATTGAGAAAAATGTCTATAATGGTTTGAGGGTAGACTATCATATTTATGTTGAGTTTAGCGGGTTTATAGTTTTGTTAAAATGCTATTTAGGTAACAAATTCCTTATGAATAGTAAAATATTGGAATCTGCAATTATTACTGTTTGTTTTGTAATCCTTCATGTCAGTGTTTTGTTTTTTTTTTATATTGGGGCTTTGTTATTTGGTTCTAATATGTCTATAATTGTTTGTTTCTGATGAATTGATTCTTCAGACAAGATAGAACAATTTTACTTGTTTATTTTTCTTTGAATTCCAGTTTTACTTTTATCACTACTATAAAAATTTTAGGTTTCTTTTGGTTATTATTTCAACAGAATACCTCGTTTTATGTTTTTGTTTTCAAACTATATATATCTTTGCAACACAATGAGTCTGTGTTCTACAGCACATAGTTGTATGACAGTGCTTTTTCTAATTCTATCCAACTATTGGTTGCAGAGCACACTAGACCAGGTAAATTTTCAGTGTGTACTAATGAAAAAGAAGATAGTTCTACTATTTTACTGTTTGCTTTCTATATATCTTATGTAATTTTTGTTCACTAGTTCTTTTGATATTTTCTTTTGTTTGATTTATTTTTTTTCAACAAAATATTTGGGTGCTCTCCTATGTCTTTTCTGTACAGCTTCTAGTTATTTCTTGTCATTGTAATAGAAATTAGAATTAAACTCCAAAACTTATGACAATCTAATTTGAATTGAAACCAAGTTAATTTCAATAGCACATCAAACTCTTCTATTTTGTTTGTTTTTTGTATAAACTCTTCTCCTATACAGCTCTGTTACTGCTATATATTACTGTTATAGATCATATATGTGTTCATTAATACTAATATATGTTTAAAATTATTGCATTAGGCATTTTGCTACTAAATTATGTAGTAAATATTAAAAAGTTTTAAGCCAAAAATACTACTCACAAAATAATTATTACCTTTATGATTTTATAGAGACCTTTTAAAAATATATAAGGCTGCTAATTACTCTTGGACAGTCTATAATTTCAATTGAAGTACTTCCTTTAGCATATCTTGTATGATAGGCCCACTAGCATAACATGGTCTGGGATTTTGTTTACATGAGAAGGCCTATTTCTCCGTCTCTTTTGAAAGGTAAAACACCAGTGGGAGAAGCCTTGCTAAATTTTATATTTTCTTGTAAAACATATGTTTGTCTTTGAACTATTTTTTGGTTTCTAAGATTAACATGATAAAGTAGATATTAATTTTATTAAATATTCTATAAATGTGATATATGTTACTAGTCCCTTGTCACTTTTAAATATTTTTGTTTTGCATTTAATATCCATTGATTTAGTTTAGTTTATTTTGGTGTGCATCTCTTTGAGTTTACTCTACTTGGGTATTATTAAGACTTAATTGCTTATGCACTTCAGGAAATCTAGAAAATTTTCAGCCATTATTATATTTTATTAAATTAAATTAAATATTATATCAATATTTTTCTTACTTTTTCTCCCTCTGGGCTCCTCATAGTGCTAACGTTATTCCTGATACTGTCCCGCAAGTTCATTAAGATGTTCATTTTTCTTCATTATTTTTTATTCCTGGTTCTCAGAGTAGTTTTAGCTGTCCTGTCCTAAACTTTGCTGGATAAGTCTTCTGTTTCCTCAAATTTGCTGGTAAAATGCTTTAGTAAATTTTTGTTTTGGCTCTTGGCTTTTCTTCATACTCATTTATATATTTTGTTCTTTTATATAATTTTTTGTAGACTTTTGTTCACTTATATAATTTTCATATTTTTACTGGTAGTTTTCTTTTCTTTTCTTTTCTTTTTTTTTATCCATTGTCTGCTTGGCTTCTATTAGGTAGGTCCTCAATAGTTCCCATTAGTTCTTTGGCTGTATTTAAGATGACTGACCTAAAGCCATATTTATTTATTTATTTATTTATTTATTTGTTTATTTATTTATTTATTTATTGTGGGACTGGGGTTTGAACTCACAACCTTGCACTTGCCAGGCAGGCACTAAAGCCATATATATTTAAATTGTTTGAATTAATGTGCAGTGTCTGAAGTCCAGTCTACACAGAAGTGATACTTGTTATTTTTTTTTAATGTTAATAAGCTTTAGTTTCCTGTTTCTTTGTACGTTTTGTAATTTGGATAAAATGTCAAAATTTCTAGAAATTAGGTTCGTCTATTGTCCTTTCTGGACCTTCTGGTTGTTGAGGGCTGCAGTGATCCATTCAGTGACATTTCAAAACCCTGCTTGAGCTCAGTGGTCACCAACATCTTTGTTGCAGTTTCTCAGCAGTTAGCCCTGGAACTGACAAAGGTTCTTTCAGACACCTTCAACAAAAACAAACACAAAATAAAAAGAAAACAATATTCTCTCTGTCTTGCAGACTATTCTGACCTGAGACATTTGTGAAATGTGTATGCAGACCACTTTGATAAATAGTTCACCTTCACCTTTTGTTAATGCAAAAGGGAATAGTCAGGGGACAAAGTCACCATCTACTTAGGTCTCTACTGAGCTGGTATCCATCCTTGAACTTGTGTTATAGGTGCTTTCTTTTATCCATTGTTGACCTAAGCACATTTTCTCCAAGTATTTTCCTCTTCATCTTTCCCCTTTCTAGAATTCTATGTGTTCCACTTGCTCCACTCAGGTATAAGTATTATTTGCTGTTCAGTGCCTCAGTACATACCAGCTTCAGAATCTACTCCAGCCCTAGAAAGGCAAAGCAAAGACAAGAATCTGCCATTGGTCAAAAAAGAAAGATCAAAGTATAGCCATATTGTTTTACAAAAATGTTCATGTTTGACCTTCTGCTACTTGCAAAATGCATCAAGAACAAATGAAATAATTTCTATGGTAAGTAAACTGCTGAACCATATCCTATCAAGATTTAGCACATGCTCTTTTTTCTTTCTTTAGGCATTATCTTGGTTCTATTTTATTTTAGATTCCAGAGTTTCACAGAAATTGATTTTATTAGTGCTTCTTAACTGTCTGGTTGCTGCAATAGATTATTGAAGCTTCCTATGCCAGTATTTTTTGTAATATTTAGCTCATATTTTCCCTACTTTTGGTTGGAACTTTCTTTTTTTTTGCGGGACCGGGGTTCAAACTCACAACCTTGCACTTGCCCAGCAGGCACTTGTGCCTTGGAGCTATCTCCCCAGCCCCTGGTTGGAACTTTCTTAATCTTACCACAGAATATAAGCAAAACATTGTCAGACATCTCAGATTCATATTATCTGTATCCAATTATTTTATTGCATTTTTGTTGTTGTTGTTGGCTGAAAAATAAGAGTTACTGCTACGCAGTTACACAATCAAGGATGCTAAACATGACAGCTCCTTTATAGATCATGACAACAGCGGATACAGTGGGAAAAGGGCATCTTAACGTGAAATTTGGTGTTTTTTGCCCTGTCATGAGTGATTTTATGGAGGCATGTATTATGACTCATCAATTTCAGGAACATTAAATGTGAAATAAATCTTCAATTTAAATCGATGACATATAATAGGCATCGAGTTTGCAAACAAACTCATGTATATTTTTCCTTATATTTATTCAATTTCTAAACTAATTATTTTAAGACAGAAAGGAAAACTGTTTCTTCCACAAAACATTAACATTCCCAAAGAGGTTCTGCTTTTCATCCTTTGTTTTTGTATAGGTTCTGAAGTGGTGTCTTTATTTCACATGTAGTCAAGTATTTTCCTCCTAGGAAATCCGTGAAATCAACTTTAATTTTTCGATCAAATACTATATATTTTAAGTACTGTGCTTGGTTTTATAAATTCATTTAAGTTAGTATTTGAAGAGAGGCTTTCTCCTCCTCACTTACAATAAAAGTGAGAATGATATGTGCAATGTTGTTGTTAGGGATTGGTTTATTGAACTGAAAAGAAAAGCCAACGGAAAACAGAATTTAATCATTTCTTCTTAACAGCGAATATTAATTTTATTTTATTTTTATTTTATTATTTTATTATTTTTAATTTAATATTTTATTGTTTAAATTTAACAATGGTTATATTACATATTTTCATCATCAGATGAGTTTAGATGAATATTGACTTTAAATGAAAACAAATAAACAAACAAAAAAATCAAAAGAACTTTGCCAAATGAATCACTACTGTAGACCAGAGATAATTTTTTAAGGGCTAAGAAATCAAGAAATAATGTTTGTTACTGCTTTGTTTTCCCTCCTTACCTTTTCTCCACTTCCACTTCTATTTGTGAGTTCTAGATTCTGTCTTCATTCCCTAAACGGCAGATTCCTGCTGACGTATTATAAATCTATTGGTTATGGACACACTGCTACTCAGCTAATACTGTGTTTATAGACTCTGGATTTGTCTAGATGCTGGACCCATAATCTCCCCCAGCTGGAAGCTCCATGGGAACCCACAAGAGTGATTCTGTAAATTCTACCCGCTATCCTTTTGGAAACTAGGCAAATACAGACTAGATTCTGTAGATGCAGTTGGAAGTGAACAGTAATTAAATTCTCTAGTCCTATTATCAAATTATCATTGTATGAATTATGGTAAGGAAATAATATATAAGGGCCAAAGAGATAGCTTAGTGGACTAAGCACCTGTTTAGGAAGCTTAGGAAAATGTAGGACCAGGATTCAATCCCTGGTGCCACAAGTCAAGATGGCCGCAGCCCTGGAAGCACTAAAGTGGCCACTGAGGCTTGGTGTGGTGGCACACACCTATAATACCAGTTCTGAGGGACTGAAAGCAAGAGGATCACTATGAGTCTGAGGGGCATATTTAGACCCTGTACCAAATACATTTTTTGAAAGAAATATTGTTATATGTTGATGATTTGAAAGGCCAGATGAATTCTCATGTTTCTTATGAAAATATAGGAAGGTGATATCTCTAAATGTATTTAAAACAGTGATTAAAAAAAGATCTACAAGTTGTTATACATGGTGCCAGGATAAATTCTGAGAGGATTTGACTGACCTTGTCAAATACAAAAGTTACATTTTTTGTTATATAGGTCTCACTTCAATTTGGTCTTAATCATCCAGCAGAAAAGTTTAACCATGAGGCATAAAAATAAAGCCAGATTAATATGCTGAGCTGTAAAACTCTCAAGTCAACAGCTTTCAACACTGCCAGTTCTGCTGATAATCCATTACTATTATGGAGTATGGGACTATACATACAATTATTTTCTCTTACTTTAATGAGAAGAAATATTTGTACTAATAGTGTTTAGAAAAGTTATCATGTTTGCATCTTGTACTCTGAACAACTACTATGGATATATCAATATGCATTGTATTATTTTGGCTGTCCTACTAATGTGTTTTCAAACTATGTCATTGTTATTTCTTTATTATTAACATTAATAAAATTTTTAAAAGAAGATATCTAGCATCCTCCCAACGAATAGGCCATCTTAATCGAGTCAAGGTGGCTAATTTTTTATTTAATGCAAACTATCTGCATAAAATAAAATATATTCATATCCAAAACCTTTAAAGTCTTCATATATAAGTGTTGGGGTTTAGCAGTTATATCACACATTTTGTTGCACGTTTTAAAGTTTACAGCCTAAGTTTCTGGATTATGTCGTGATTCTACATAGGGCTTTAAGAAACATAACTCTCAAATTAGGAAAAATATACCTTGCCTGTGCCCAAACCTGTGCCATCTGAATCTTATTTAATCAAGTAGCTCAGAACAATTGCTACTATGCATTTGAATTATCTGGCCAGTAAGCGATTCTGATTAAGTTTATTTTGAGATACATGGCATGCAGAAAAGAGCAAACATGCCTCTACAGGAATAATGAGATAAGTCAAAAGAAAAAAGATAAATCTTTATATCAACTTGAGAAATGGGCCTACACATTCCAATTTCTTTTTTTTTTAATTTTAATTTTATACATTTTGGTACTGGGTTTCCCTATGGAGCCCGATCTCACTGTGATGTTCCTGTTTTCAGCCTTTCCAACAATGGGAATACAGGTGTGCACCATCACACCTAGATTCCATGGCCACTTTAACGTACCTGGGGGTGGGGCCGGTGTGGCATGAGGTAAAAGGGATCCAATCCCAGTCCTGAGTTTGCCTGTGCAAGCGCTTAGTCCACTAGGCTATCTCACCAGCGCTTATTTCAATTTCTGAAGGTAACAAAGTCCCTTGGGCAGAAGAGATATCACAGACTCTCCAGAAAAAATGACAATAAATAGATAAATTTGCTTAAAGCTCAGTTTTCCTTGCTCATAGGCTTCATCTTTTACTCCAGGTGTCTTCGATGTAGGCTTGAATTAACAAATGAAGACAAAGGCTGAGGCAGTTGTCATTTTTTAAGAAATTTTGAATGTCTAATGTGGCAATGAAGGCTTTCAGGGTTCCAGCAGCAGTGTGTGTGTGTGTGTCTGTGTGTGTGTGTGTGTGTGTGTGTGTGCGTGTGTGTGTCCTTGGTGTGCTGGCTCGGGTGTGTGGACAACGGATCGTCCGTCTGCCACACATGGTGATGTCTGTCGGAATTAGCAGCAAGCGCCCCTGTGCTCCAGCGGAGGCCAGAGCCCTTGGTCCCTTTCTTCAAACTGGAGAGCGTCTGTGGTGAGGAAGGGAAAGAAGCAGCTGTTCTCAGTATAAAACCGAGACAGGCACCTCCTCCTGCATGTGGCAGAGCCATGCCATCTGCCCTTTTGCAAATTAGCAATTCAGCTGCTCCGGAGGAGGAGGAGAAGCAATTTGGCATGGTTGTGTGGGCCACTCCATGTAGGCCAGTGAGTTGTTTCTCATTACCCTGAATTCCCTGAGAACCATTTCATAAGTCAGATTCTTAAAAGCAGCTACATGTGGTGTGCTGAAGCCATTCAGAGACTGTGGAACTCATTCTGCCTATCATGGTTATGGATCTCCTGAAATCACTGGATTAGGGAAAAGCTACTTCTTTCCAGTCCTTAGAGAAATACTACATTTCTATTTTTTCAAAAAGAGTTAAGTATTGACACACAGCTATGATCCTGATACTCACCAGGGTGAAGCAGGAGGATTACCACAAGTCTAAGGCCAAACTAAACTGTATAGAAAGACCCTGTCTCAAAGAAACAAACAGAAATAAATAACAACAGAGTTATACTGATATGCTGCCTTCTTGGAGAACAGTCTGTTTGAGGGAAGGGAAACTAAGTCAAAAGGTTCTCAAGTAATAGTTGTTCTGAAGGAGTGTGCAATTATTTATTGCCACCTGGATACAGTAAAAAGAAATAAAATGGCAGAATGTGTAAAATACTTAGCAGTTGGTACATAAACTATATTTTGGGAAGGAAACACTAAAGGAAACACCCAGACCTTAAAAATGAAATAAAAAATATATGGGCTGGGGAGATAGCTCCGTGGCACAAGTGGCTGTCTGGCAAGTGCAAGGTCGTGAGTTTGAACTCCGGTCCCACCCAAAAAAAAATTATATATATATAATTTAGAGAATGGTATTCCAAACTAAAGAATAGAAAGCAACAGCAAGAGTGCAATGTAGAAAAGGGTGTAGCTGCTCTAGCAAAAACGGTAGTACAAAAGGTAGGGTAGCAGTCTAAGAACGAAGAAGATGACACTCTGAGTGGTGCTCAGTGGGCTATAAGGCGTGGTCTGAGAACAGGTCGGGAAGCTTCAGGTCTGATTTGGTGATTTGTAGATCATGGTCAGAATGTCATTTGTATAAATTCTTGCTATCGAATGCAATCATGGAAATAAAGTGTAAGTTTAATGTTCATGTCATTTACATAGGGTTTGCAAAAGGAAGAAAGATGAGGAGAAGTTGAAGAAAAAGAAGAGTCAGGCTGGCGAGATAGCTCATTAGAATAAACACCTGCCTGGCAGCGTAGGGTCCTGAGTTCAATCCCCTATACCTCCACCCACACCCTCCAAAGAAAAGGAAGGAAGGGGGGGATGAAGAGGCGAAGAGGCAGGGGAGGAAGACAAGAGGAAGGAAAAAAAAGAAATGAAAGTGATTTGTCACTAGCTAGGTCCACCACATTTCACTTTTTAATGTGTTATTTTGTGAGTTCTCTTTTTTTAGGTAAATATCTCTATAAATTTTCAGAAATATTTTTTTTAAATTTTTTATTATTTATTCATTTATTTATTTATTTATTTCTTGCTTCAGAACCCTTGGTTGTTCACTCATTCATTTCCATGGCTGGCTCAGCCCGCCCCGAGGGCAGGGCTGGCGCAGCATGTGGTGCCGGGGATCGAACCGCGGTTCCAGAAGCCGTCCAAGCCTTCCCAAGCAGGCGCTTTAGACCACTGAGTCATCCCGCTGGGCCCCCTCAGAAATATTTTAATATCAAAAGAGAGGAAAATGCTGTACCTATAAAGTCTGTACTCATAATTTATGCCCTCCACTTAAAAAAGATTAAAAAAAAAAAAATTTTGACAAGAGAAGTGACATGAACAGTAGAGTATACCCCTAGAAAGCAGAATCCGATACCCTTTAGGAAAGGATGTGAAGCTTAGTATTTCTTCAAAAGAGAGCAACATAACATTGAGGGCATCAGTACTAAGAATATTTTTGTCAATTATACATTAATTATTTTAATAGAGAGTACTATGCACCCTGTGAGTTACAATCAGACATCCGAGCACATATGTTCAATCTGTCATGAGCTTATCAGAATTAATGGCATATTTTTCTCGTGTTTAGCACTTCCCTGTGTTGAGAATATTCAAAATTCTTTTCACTAGTTGTTTTGAAATACACGATTAAGTATTGTAAACTATATTTGTCTTCTTTAGAATATTTAAAATTAATACTCCTATGCAACTGCACCCTTGTGCCTGTTGACCATCCTCTGTCATCCTCCTCTCAACCCCATTCATCACTTTCTTAGTCTCTGCTTCCATTACATATAGGTAGATACGCATGCATGTGTATATACACATACGTTTTCCTATATAATGTGTATTTACATAATATTTACATTTTATTTATTGTACTTATTGCACCTAACTTATTTTAATTGAAATGGCCATTAGACTGCTCATCCAATCTGATGCAGATGATTTATTTCATATTTACAACTGAGTAATCGTATATATATATATATATATATATATATATATAGTCATCATGAATTATCATGGTTATTTTTTTTTTTTTTTTTGTCTTTTTGAGACAGGGTCTCGCTATACAGTTCAGGCTGGCCTTGAGCTCACTTTTGTAGCCCAGGCTGGTTTCGAACTCGCACCAATCCTCCTGCCTCAGCCTCCCGAGTGCTGGGATTACAGGCGTGAGCCACCATGCCCGGCTTATCATGGTTATTATTATAAGTGAATTATCTACTCACCTACTGATAGAAACTGAATTTCACTCCATCTAGCTATTTTGAATGATGTTGCAATAAACTTGGGATTACAAATATCTCTTTCATTTATTTATCTTGAATATATAGTTAGTAGTAAAAATATTGGAACATATGGCTCTTCTGGAGAAATAAATTTAAAGTAACAGTAAAAATTGAAACAACACTTAATGTTTTGGACTGGAATTCAAATGTTAATATTCTATGCTTCTTAAAGAAATTTAAGGATGCTATTTAGTCCCCATTGAAATGTCAATGGTATTCTTCACAGAAAAATGTCTTCACAAGATGCATAAAGAACTATGAAGGATGATGAGCAGCCAAAACTATCCTGAACTAAAGATCAAAGCTGGAGGCCTCACAACTCCTGACTTCAAAGCGTACCGTGAGGGTCGATGAGATAGCTCACTGAGCATTTGCTTAGGCAAGTGCAGGAGCCAGGGATTGATCCTTGGCATCCTTTGTTGCTCCGACCCCACAGCCTTGGTCTTGCTGAGCCAGCAGTGGAGTCCCAGCATGGTGGCACGTGTCTGTAATCCCAGCTCTAGGGAGGCTGAAGACTGGAGAATCACTAGGAGTCCAAGCTGTGAAGTGAGGACCTGCGCACACACACACACACACACAAACACACACACCCCAAAAATAAAATACTATGATGATAGTAACCAAACCATTGTGGTGCCACCATGCAACAGGTACACTAAGAGAAAATGCAGAAGTAAATCCATATTTCTACAACCATCTGATTTTTGACAGTCACCAAGAATATGTTGGAGAAAGGGCGGCATTATTAGTGAAGGATGTTTAAAACCTGCATATCCACATCGGTAAGAATGAAATTAGATGGTTATTTGTCAATACAAATAAAAGTCAACTCAAAATATACAATCAGATACTACAAAACTACCAGAAATAAGCTTAAGAAAGCACTTCACAAAACATTTGTGTGGATGAGGATTTTTTTATATATCCTCAGATGTATAGGCAATAAAACTAAACATTAACAAATATGAATAATTTTAAATTTTGTTTTTGATGAGGCTATGTTTCTCTAATTACTAGGCACAGTTTGTCATAAATTTCATTCAGATAATTTACTTCAAATTTCAATCTAGGAAGGGCGCTGGGGAGATAGCTCAGGGGCACAAGTGCCTGCCTGGCAAGTGCAAGATAGTGAGTTCAAACTCCAGTTCTAAACACACACACACACACACACACACACACACACACGCGCACACACACACACACACACAATTTAGTCAAAATTTGGGGTCCAGCAAGATAGCTCAGTGGTCTAAAGCAACTGCTTAGGTAAACTTAGGCAACTGCAGGGACCATGGTTCAATCTCAAGCACCACATGCTGCGCCAGCCCCACCCTCAGGACAAGCTGAGCTGACCATAAAAACAAAACAAACCAAAAACTACCAGAATTGTTAAGTTGTCTAGATTTTTAGTACATAGTATTTGAAGATGAAAATGTCCTTCAAATATGGCCACCATGTTTTCTTGCAGTGAAAATACTATGTTGATAGATTTTTCAAATAGTGAATAAATATTTTTGTTCTTGTGAGAAATATATCCATGAAAATCTAATCAGTTTCCCAATCAACACAGTCACAAGACATTTGCCAAGTAGAATGAAAAGGTGATAATGTGTAAATTCCAGTGAGGAAGGTTTATTTTTCAAGCTTAGAAGTAAGAATAGCACTCATTAATGTCATTGCCTCCAAAATCCCACAATCTGAATTCAATACTTGGTTATATGTTTTACATGTCAGTTACATAAATGCCCTAGCTAGTAATCAATAAATCTTCCTATGTTAAGCCATTGACATCTAAAAATCTTATTTCCTGTATTAAAAAAGACGAATGGACATCTGAAGGAGTTTGGGGTGGTGGCATAAATAGCCATTATAATCAATCTTCTTGTGTTAATGATTCCCTCACTCTCTACAGCCTTGGACAATTCCCCACCTAGTCACTGATCAGAGTAGGGTGTCTGAGGAAGACCACCACAGCCAACTGATTTTTTGACCAAATCATCAAGCGCATATGTGGAAGAAGGGAGAGTGACATTAATAAACGGCCCTCTAAATTCTTCATATCCATACGCAATGAGTCGAAGGCCACTCGCTCCTTAGATGTTCTCACAGAGGAAGAATGTCCCCACTTCTGCTCGCGTTCTGGTGGTCGGAAGTTAATTGCATTGCCACCCAGAACTAGAAAGTTGGAAAATGTAGTTTAGCACCAACTGAAAGATGAAAATGAATTTTGATGAACTTATAGTGCACTCAATCACACTGGCTTTGTGGAACTGAGCAACGCATTTCTTTTCTTCTCTCTTGGACTCACTTTTCTTATTTGTATGATAAAAAGTTTAACCCTTTTCTCCTGGGGTTGTGAGCATTCGATGTACTCATCAGGTTAAAGCTTCCACATTCTTTCTCACATAGTGCAAGTGTTTAATAACTGCTTGCAATCACTTTTTATATTTCATTTTAATACAAGCTAGAGCATCTTTACTGATGGGAGTTAATTCTACCGAGGTGAGTATAAGATTCTCAGTAGGAAAAATTTAAAGCATCTAAGTGCCTCAAAAGGCTCATATTAAGTAACATGAAGCCAAATAAAATAAAGAAAACCTCTTGACCTCTAATGCTTACAGAGAAATTTAGTGATCACTTTCTTCCACTTAAATATGAACTTGTCTAAAGCTTGTGGAATGAGAAAGAGTAGATCCAGATGCATCCCTTTAATAGATGGTCACCAGGGCTGATTATTCCAGGCACTACTGTATGTGACCTGACTTAGAGACTAAATATCATTTCATTCAGTTTTGTGGTTTATGATTTTACCACCAAATACTATTATCTAGCTGCTTGAGAAAGAATAAAAGGACATGGTGTCTACCTAACAAAATGACTGTGAGTATAATTCTGATTTCTCAAAACTAATTTGGAAAGTTTATGAGTATCAAATGTAGGCACATTATCCCTAAAAATATCCATTGAAATAAATTTTTGTGTGACTTGTTTTGATTTGGTGCAGGACAAACATCTTTGTCTTGGAATTCCTGTGTTTGTTTGATTTCGTCCTCTTCCTTCTGATATCAATATGTCCCATGAAATCTTTAGCTCTTTATATTACGCTTGGAATGACTTAAGTACCCTAAAATGGATGTGGACTAAAGCACCTTCTTAGACAGATGCAGCGACCAAGGTTCATTCCCCGTCATTGCCTACCAGCCCTGCCCCAGGGGCACACTGAGACTGCGACTGAGACCGGGCATGGTGGTGCGTGCCTTCAACCCCAGCTCTTGGGAGGCTGAAGCAGGAGGATCATTGCAAGTTATATTTAGGTACTCTTATATTTAGAGACTCTGTAAACCCTTTAATAAAATACATTTTTTAAAAAAGTAAAATATTCTAAATAGTCACCTAGAATTGTGATCCATTTTGTAAGCATTATGGGCTGGCGAGATGGCACAGTGGTCTAAAGCACCTGCTTAGGCAACCACAAGGACCACACTTCGATCCCCACCACCACAAATAAATAGATAGTTAGATAGATAGATAGATAGATAGATAGATAGATAGATAGATAGATAGATAAAGTTTTAAAAAATGGAAACATTTTGTAAGCACTAGAAAAGCAACAATAGTATAAGTTCTTGACTATAATTGACTGTAGTACATTGCCATTTAGAATTAGAATCACATCTTACTGTATAAAGTTAAAGCCCTTGAGCTAGGGAAATTACTCCACAGTCTAAGCATCTGCCGGCAAGTGCAGGGACCTAGGTTCAATCCTCATTATCACATGCCCTAACAGACCCTCCCCAGGGGCGTGGAGCCAGCCACCTAAACAGGGCTTGGTGGTTTATGCCTCTAATCCCAGCACTGTGAAGGCTGTACTGCACTTGTAGTGATCCAGGAGGATCACTACAAGTCTGACCTGCATAGTGAGACCCTGTACTAAATACATTAAATAAGTAAATAAATAAATAAATAAATAAAATTAAAACTCTCAGAATGAGGAAGATTTTTGTGTTTTTTGTTCTGGGAGACAGAAAGTTGACTTACACGGTAAGGTGGGATCCATTCAAATCAATACATCTATCAATTTAGAGGTATCATCTATGTATCTATCTATTTACCTGCCTATCATCTTCTACATCTGTCTATACACATGAATGTGTAAATACATATATATATTATCAGGGGTATAGATAACATAAGGAGATTATCAAAGGATATTATGAAGTTTAACACATTATGGAAGATATCATATGAGTACAATTTTAATAAGCTAAATTTGTAACAACTTTTGTGGGAGAAAAGAAAACCTTGCCTTCATGTGCTTCTACAGAAACTATGGATGTGAGCTGAAGGCAGAACATGCTCTAAGTGTTGTCCTTAATATCATAGAAGTGTTCCCATGTGGCATCTGGCATGAAAGAATTCAGATCCAAATCTGTATTCCCAGGGCAAGGAATGGCCTTTCAAAATATTTCCTGAGGAAGAAAAGACCAGAATCATAAGCAGGAGCTAAGATTGTAGATGAAAGGGTAACTGCCCACTGAGGAATGTAGCACACATCATTTTTTGAAAGGAGCAGGCCTCCTGAGAGCTATACTCTGGATCATTATGCCCTGTTGGTAAGTTGTATATACTGTATTTAAAGAACATATGATATTGAGTTACAATTCATTCATGTACCAGCATTGCCTCTTTAGGGGGTTAACAATTGAAAGATGTGCCAATCAATTTCATTGAACCTCAGTTTCTTCAACCAAAAGTTAGGCGTGAAATCCTTGCTACATATCATCATTTTAAGAATCGAATTAGTAATTACCAGAAAGTGCTTTGTAAGCACTAACACATGGTACCAATTAGGTTATCTTGAGTACTTTGATTAGCTAATCTCTGTTGCAAATTATAATGCATCAAATGAACTTTGCTCTACAGTTTTAAATACTGCCTATATGCCTTGATAATTCTGAATAACGGATCAAAATCATGGCATCTCTTGTGAGCTAGTGAGGCAGCTGCAGTGCAATGGACACTAGTAAATTCTCATTCCCAGAGACAGGGCTTGCTTTTTTATCTGAAAGCTCTTTGTGTGCTGCAACTTGGATGTTGGTGATGTCCACCTAAAATTCCATGTATAATGGCTTGGTTTATGGAGAGAGAGTTGGCAGGGTGGACTGTGAGGCAGGGGAGCCTTGAGAAGCCATTATGTCATGGAGAAGAAGCCCACAGCAGAAGCTGTAAATGCTGCACCCCTTTCTAATTTGCCTCCACTTCCATTATGATGAGCTGGCCTTACCAGGGTTAAAAAGAGATGAGAGCATTTCATAATGCACTGGACTCTCCAGAGTCCTGAGTTCTAATTCTCCATTTTTCTTCATGAGTTAAACATCTCACAAATTTTCTCATGCTACAGAAAGTTGACTAACACTGCATTCTTGGGTAAGCTCCTCAACCTCTCTGATCCCTGATCTCTGTATGTATATAATAGATGACCTCACTTACCACTAAGTGTTGTTACGGTTAAACAAACCAATAAATACCAACCACAAGGAAATTTCCTGTAATTTGTTAAAATTTCAGTCATTATCATCTCTGTATCTGTCTTCAGACTCATTTTATTCTAAATGTGATTTTCATGTTCAAAGAACAGTTTGAAAGACTCTTATGGGTCTTTTGAAAAAAAAAATCAAGTTTAGTCAGACAGCTAAAATTGAAAAGAAAAATTGCTCTATACTTACTGAGAATGGTAAATCGTTTTTCTGTCCGTGGCCACAGTATATAAAAATAATAAGGTCGAAATGCTATGAGGCATAATGCTTACATTTATTTCTTTGTTTCTGAGGATTGGTGAGAAAAATCGCCAGTCTTGGTTGAGAGGTCATCTCTTCCCATGTCCTTACCTCCTTTCATTGGTGAGAGATAGCTGGCAGTCTTCCTTGTGCCGACAATAGCTTTCCTAACATTTTTTGTACAAGTTTGGACTGATTTATTAAATAAATACTGTTCATGAATAAAAACATCCTCTTTTCCATAAATAGCTTATTGAGCATGTTCTCCATTTTTCAAATTTCTTAGTAGTGAAATTTATGACCATGAGAACAAAATAGCATTAATAATAACAATCTTCTGACAGCGTCAGCTATCTGATGAGTCACAACCATTGCTTGACCAATTTGCTCTCTGTGAAAGCCTGAGAGGATGTTTGCTCTCTAGATGACTCTCATTAGGCACACTATACACTGTCCATCACTTTCCTCTGTAGCCCCATAATCTCCTTGAACAGAAAACTTGGAACACCACTAAGTTATAGGATGTTAAAGCACAAGTTCTCTTATGTCCTGAGTCCTCATTGACCTTGAAGGGTTAAGGTCAGAATATTGGCTATCCTTGTAGCTGATTTTTGTTTTCCCTAATGTTTTTGGTCTGCAAACTTAGGTTGTTAACTACTCATAAGAGAATTTTAGTGATACTTTTGCTCTATAACATAGGTACTTGAGCTTAACATCACTATCTGTCTGAATATGAAATGCCTTAGACATGACATGGAACAGGTATTTTCCAACAATCGTTGATATTCTAAACTTTAAGTCCATAAAGAATGTGAAAAAAAAAAAAAAAAAAACCAACTACAAACTGCTGTGTATGATTTCAGGGGAAATCCAGAGGGGCTTTGAGTGATTTCATCAGGTACAAAAGTTACATTTTTTTGTTATATAGGTCTTGCTTTATCTTGGTCTTAATCATCCAGCAGAAAAATATAACTACAAGGTATAAAATCAAAGGCCATATTAATATGCTGAGCTGTAAAAGGCTCAAGTCAATAACTTCCGACATTGCCAGTTCTGCTGATATCCCACTACTGTTTTGGACTACTGGACTATAGTGGGTTATTTTGCTGAATTCACACACTTACAATCTTTGAATGCCAATGGAACACTCATCTTCGACAAAATAAAACAAAAAAGGGAAATATAATGAAGAATCATTTTGTGGTGAAAATATATATCTGTATATACAACATAAGATAGATATACAGCTATTTTCTCTTAGTTTAATGAGAAGAAAGATTTGTATTAATAGCGTTAAGACAAGATATGTCTGCATTTTGTACTCTGAATAACTACTATGAATGCAACAATATGCTACATATTAATTATTGTGACTGTCTTACTAACCTGTTTTGAAACTGTCTCATTGCTATTTCTTCCTCATTAAAATTAATAAAAAGGTAGCGTTCCTTCATTTAATTAATGTTGATGTACAGTGTACTTTGCTCTCTTGTTTAACATGATTAGGGCAGCCTCATACATCAGAGGATTAAAGCACCTGTGAGTAGACACAGGGGCTGGGGTTCAATCCCTTGCCCCCAGAGCCAAACAGAGATGGTGATTGAAACTGGACATTGTAGCACACACCTGTAATCCCAGCTCTTGAGAGGCTGCAAACAGTTGGATCACTATGAGTCCAATCTAGCAGTGAGACCCTGAACATCCAGTAGACCCTTTCATAAAATGCAAAAAAAAAAAAAAAAAAAAAAAAAAAAAAAAAAAAAAGACAAAAAAAGAGATTTGTTTGTTAAATTCTTGAGGCATTTCTGCTATGAACCAATAAGAAGCAGTGCTAGTGTCTGAAGGAAGAGGGCTAGTCTATTCTTCAAAGTCAGGAATATAGAATCTTAATAAGTATAAGGAGAATACCTAGAAAAAGAGCAGTTGTAGCATATTATACAAGGGCTTCTTTAGTTCAGTGTTATCTACTGGAATTCTTACTTTTTTGTAACAATAGCTGAGCAGAGTTGATTTCCCCATATCATGAGAGGCACAAGTACACTGGATACCAGGATGTAGGGATTCTGTAGCTTCCCCAAAATTCAAAACTTGCCCTTTATTGTTCTCTTATGCATGTATCATGAATTATCACCTCAGAAGTTTAGTTACAAACCCTTCCACTATTGTTTAAAATAATTGGATTTTCACAACGCTGAAGCCAAACTCATTATTTAATGGTGCAGCATCTTCACCTCAACACACACTCATTCTTCATTGTCTTTTTTGTTGCATTTTGTTCTTCTGAAAAAGGATTCTTCAGTGCTATGGTCAATTGTTTTGCACATGTGACACTTTGATTAAACAATGGAAGTGTCTCAAAAAATAAATTTTATTGTTTCATAAAAATATATTTGAAACATCAAAAAATTCTATCAATGAGTATTTCTTTTTATTTAAGTATTCATGTAAATGAGACTATTTTAGGGAAATCAAAGAACGATAGTGAAAATTATGATTTATTAAGGACAGAGGTCCTATTTTAAAATTTTACCTTAAAAATTATCACTAAACAGTCACTCTTGCTGTGGTATACTTTCAGTATGCATTCTGTTGAATCTGGAGAGATTTAAATTCTTTATGCATCAAAGAGGATGCAAAGATAAATTATACATCTTACTAAATAATATTCTCAAAATAAACAAAGCAAATCCCCGTTTTATCTTATACAAGTTATGTTTTAAATCCAGAGCACTTTGAGATGCAGTCCCCATTTATCACTGTTATCTTATCATTATAACAGCATCACATATTTAATACAAATGTGTTTCTGAGATCCATCTGTCACATTTCACTGTGGACATAGCTGAGAGATAAAATTGAGAGGTTGTATACTGCACGTCCTATTGGCTGTTTCATCTTTAGTTCATTCCTAGGGCACTGCAGGCCATTTTTCAAGCAAGCAATAACCTACGTGACTAGATCTTTGATCAAAAGATTTTGTCAGACAGGATAACTACTGTAGGTAACAGGGAATAACTAAAATGAACACAAGCATCCATTCTCCTTGGCCCATTTAATCATTCTTAAATGCAGACAAATCCAGTCTGTAATGCATTTCCAAATGAGGTCCACTCTCCTGCGATTAGGTGGTGTGAAGTTATGAAAATGTGAAGCACAGATGCACTTGAGGAATGCCGGGAACCCAGCGAGTGAAGGGCACCAGAGGTGCAGAGGAGGAGATGAGCTTGGAAAGGTCATGAGACGCTCTGTAATGAAGGGCTGATGTGATCGTTGTTCTGGGGAGATGGCCATTTGAGAACTTTGACAGAGGAGTAGCAGGAGTGGATGTGCATTTTAAAATGTTTAGCCCAAAAGACTTCTCAGCTGAGGGCACTACTGCCCTGGAGTATGTTCATAAATGTGTGTGTGTGTGTGTGTGTGAGTGTGTGTGTGTGTGCACGTGCATGAGCCTGCATGTATGTGTGTGTTAGGCATTACTGGCACAACATTTTTACACAATTTTAGATTGTCAAAAACACAGTTACTGTGGACAGCTACGTATACCTCTAACTCTAGTTCCTCTGTGATTAATATCTTACAGTCCTGTAATGTTTCTGTCCCAACTGACACTGATCATCACTACTCATTTTTTTTTACTTTAATTAGGTATAGTTAGCTTTCCTTATGTTCCTTCATTATTTCTGTATTTATAGTAAGTTATCACTTGGATGAAATGGTCATTTCTTCTCAGCACCTTCTGACCTATAGTAATGGTTTTCTTTGTTATTTGTGACTTTGACTATTGGAGAAATGCTGATCAAATATTTTGAAGCATTTCCCTTGATTTGTATTTCTAATATTTTCCCTCAAAATTAGACTAAGGTTATGCCATTTTAGAAAGCCTCTAATGGAAGCAAAGTGCCCTTCTTACCACATTATTACCAGGAGCTCCAAAACATCCCCTGGCAATACTGGAGATATAAGTGCTTTTGTGTGGGCAGGGTGGGGGTTGCTAGGCTCCTCCTCTGTAAAGCTAGGACTTTCTTTTTTCCTTCCTTGATTTATCAGAATTGTGTCATGAATTCAGCTGATCATCAATAGGGGAGGCACAAGGTTTCACCTTACTTTTCAAATGAGGAGCATTTGCGTACATTATTGGGAATGTTTTCTTCCCCTTCTTCCTACTGTTCTGCCCATGACCTTAGGCTTGCTGGACCAAAGTGTCAATACTACCATAGTCATCAACCCTGGAATGCCCTCTGGAGACACTGTGCCTCTTTTCTAACAAATATTTCTATTTTTAAATACTGGGAAACTACTGACCTGACTTTTTTTTTTTTTTTTTTTTTTTCAAGAGCTGGGGAATGAAGGGTCCTTACTATTTGTGGGTTGGTTTTATTTCAAACACTTGTTTCTCTCTTGCTCTATGAAACAAATGTAACACATGTATGTCTTTCTTTCATGTATTTTGCACAGGGTTTTACTGAGTATCTCACACTCATAGTGATCCTCCTGTTTCCAGCTTCCTCAGCGCTGGAATTACAGGTGTGAGACTGGACTCAGTGGCTGGCTCAGAGTGCCTGGAAGCGGGGGTGGGGGGTGGGGGTGGGGAGACTGGGGGTAGGGGGTGGTATGTGGTTGCTGAGGATCAAATCCTGGTCGCTGTACTTGCCTAAGCAGGTGCTTTGGACCACTAAGCTATCTATCTTACCAGCCTTTTAAAACATTCATTTTCAGCAGGGTGATTTCTTCACCACCAAGAGTAAGGAAATTATTTCATTTTTTAAACTTTATTTTTCTCAGTACGTATTTGTCATATGTATCACTTCCATCATAAAGAAAGTTACTTTTTTCCCTTCCATTCTCTTTTATTTTCCTTCCCTTTCTTCCTCTCTTGATTCTCTTCCCGTTTGAGCATTTTCTCCCTACTTGCCAATATCTGTCATCCACTTCACTTCTTACTCCTTGTATCAATTAGGGTTTTACTAGAGGTATAGACATAGTACAAGATGTTGAATGTATCAGAAATTCCAAGATTGGCTTACAGTGTTCAGCCAGAGTCAGATGAGGAAGCATACAGAGGACAGCTGTACACTGGAAACCGAAGAATTTAGTCCAAGATCTGGAGCCCGTAGCAGTGTTCTGTGCAAGTCCATATCAGGATGCCAATGAATCTGTGATGGAAGGCTGATACATCTATACCAGAAGACTGAAGAATTCAAGACAGAAGCCAAGAGTCTGCGCTAGAGCCAAGAGACAATGTCCAAGCTGATGGTGAAGACTGGAGTTCCTGTGAGGAAGAATGGGACCCTTCATCCTTCCTCATTCTCCTTTTACATGATGAGTCACTCTAGGCTGGGGCCTCCCCATCCTAGAGTGTGGAATGGCTGAGATGGTTTGGTTAAGCTCTTAGCTCTTCAAGTTGACACAATCAACCAACCACTATACTTAGGTTTTTGATTTCCAGTACAGGAGAAGCAATGTGATAGTTAAAAATATTACACCTAAAAGTAATGTGAAGGTACATCCATTTGCCCTTCTTTATGGCAGAGTAGTACTCCATTGCATAAAAATGTTACATTTTTTAAAAACAAATTCATACCTTGATAGTCATTTTGGACATTTTTAAGATGTAGCTATTGCAAATTCTGCTGTTATAAACATGGGTGCACCATGTTGTAGGCAGCTAAATTAGATAGAAATATTATAGGCAGTTGCACAGGGCCAGGTCCTGAAGGATGACATGGAAGACAAGATTAGTTTAAAACTAGAGACAGACAAAAGCTGTGGGCCAGATCTCAAGACTAGAATAAACAAAAGCAACTACATACTTCTCTAAGGATGGGCATCAGGGACTGATATGCTAAATAAGTATCAGTCACCTTGAAAGAGCCCAGTTGAGTCACTAGGCCAACACCCAAAAGGAGGAGACTGGATTTAATCTATTTTACCTAAGCGATGGTGTTTGCAATCTCATTGGCTGACTATGGCTTGGTCACACCTTATACCCACCTAAGTGAGTTCCTATATCTTCTCCACAAACTTAGACCCACCTCACTACATGGTTTTCCTTTATAAAAGTACCTGGAAGAGACAGCTTCCTGGGGACACCCACCCGGGGCTCCCCTCCTGTCCTTCTCTTGAATAGGAGCTTTCTTTCCCCCAATAAATATGTTCTGCTCATTACTTGCATTTGTTCCTAAAATTCATTCTTCCCTTTTAGAGAACACGTACTTTTTAGCTTGGGACATCAGTTTTCCCTATATCATTTGGAAGTTCCCTATTGGAGGACATCCACACAGATCAGTTTTTTGTTTTCTTCCCCCTGCATCATAATGGTGCTTTTAATTCTTGCAGGAAGATGCCAAAAAGGAGAATGAATACCTAGGTCAAATTTAACCTATAGCTTTAGTGTTTTTGAGCTCTGGTCACACTATTCCCACAGGGATTTCACCGGTCCCCAGTCCCACAACAGTAGACCAGGATTCCTTTTTCACTGCAGCTCATGCAGCATTTATTATTAATTCCTTGATACTAACCATTTTTTTTTCTTAAGTTAGTTGGAAACTCAACATCAATTTTCATTTCTCAAATGACCAGTGATTTTAATGTTTTTTTAAATAGATTTATTTGCCCTTTCCATTTATTTGTCTGAGAAGTGCCTGCTCAGATCAGATGCTTATTTTCGAATTGGATCGTAGGATGTGTCTAGATGTTGAGAGGTCTTCCCAAAGCATCATCTGGTCAAAGGTAGAGCTTTCTCAGAGATGGCTAAATCTAGAGTGTGTGATGCTGGAATTGATTCATAATACAGAGCTATGTTTGATGACACTAGGATTAAGGATGTTAGTGCCACCATCTGCCTCATTACATAACCTGAATAAAATACAAAAGTTAAAAGAGCTGTGATGGTCCCTTGCCTGATTTTGCTGCCTTTTGCCTTCCATGGACTGTTTGTCCTCTGTCATGATGCCTGCTTGTCACGCTACCCTTTGTTGGAGCCACTTGGATGAGATGAAACCTCTACAAGGTGCGAGTTAAACAAACCTTTCTTTTCTGAACTTGTGTAGGTTTGGCGTTTTTGTCTCAGCAATGAGAAAAGTAATTGAGGCAGAATTTGGTATCAGAGAAGTGAACTTGTTGCTGGAATTCTGTCTCACCATGTTGTTTACTTACTGGTCTTAGAGGAAGAGAAAAGTTAGGAAAGGCTTGGAGATGCCATTTGAAAGAGTAGATCTGGAATACATGAGACTTTACTTGATGAGATATTCTGGTCCGAGCTCAGGAGAATAGAAAGGTGACAGAAATTCTACCTAAAGACCAAGCTTAGGAAGTCCTTGCTAGAAAGAGCTACATTGGCTGTTGAACTCAATAGAATGTGTGTTATGCCTTGGCAAAAAGTTTTTTTTATGTCCGGAGACTTTGCCTGAGACTGAGATTAAGAGTAGCAGTCTAATTAATCTTGTAGAAATTTTAAGGTGGTATAATGTTGAGGCAGAGTTATATCTGCACTTAGGGTTTTAGCCAGACTTGTGTTTAGAATAAAGAGCAAAGAGCCCAGAAGAATAATTTAAAATGTTTTGAGTTTCACCGAAAAGGAAGCTCCTATAAATTGTGAACTGAAAATAAAGAGCAGAGAAGATCATGATTGTTGAGAATAGAGCAGATGAAAACATGACCTGAGATCATCACAAGATGCAGCAGCGCTCCACCCTTTGCAGTTGTGAAATTGTAGAAGTGAGACTTTCCTTGGAGTAGAGAGCCTCAGAGTACCATGTTCCAGTGTGACGGTGACCTAGAAAATGTGTGCCTTGATTCTATAGTGCTCAGTGTTCCAGGTTACTTAGAGATCCAGGCACTCTATAGCCAAGAGAAAAGGAAGCCTAGGTAGTGCTCCAGCTGGCTGTAGACCCTGACATCATCCACATGGTGCTGGTATTAGGTGCATGCAGAATGCAAGAGTTGCAAGGTCAGGACAGCACCCAGCCCGATTTCAAGATAAGGCTTGGGCGACCAGGTAGTGGAACCTGAAAGAGTAGTGTGTAAAGCTGTGAATGTAAAGTCAAAGATGTGGTGGAGTTCTTAAAAATTTGGAGAAGACAGAAACATGGATTATCTGAGGAAAATTACAGAGGAGAAGAGTCAAGCAAAGAGACAGCCCATGGGAGCTATAACAACTGTAAATGTCACAGGTGTGGAGCCGCTCAAGCCCTTTGGATTTCATACCTTGCCACAGAGTGCCTGGCTCGCTCAAGTGCAAGTGTGGGATTTAATGTTTATCCTGCTAAATTTTGGTCTTGCTTTTTTTTCCATTCCCTGTCGTCCCTTCTGTAACTTTTGGAATGGAAATGTCTATCTTGTGCCACCAAATGTTGGAAGTATTTAATTTTCTTTTCATTTATGCAGTGTTGGATTTTTTCTTTTCATGTCTTTTTTGGGTATTTTAGTACAGGATCTAACCACACAGATCAGGCTCCTAGTGATCCTCCTGTTTTCAGACTCCCAAGCACTGGAATTACAGGTGAGTGCCACCACACCCAGTCTCAGTTGCAGTCCCAGCATGCCCCGGGGGCAGGGTTGGCATGGCATGTTGGGGATTGAACCATTTTCTCTGCATCTGCCTAAGTAGACACTTTAATTTGCTGAGCTATCTGTCTGGCCCCTTCAACTGTACAACGCATTGAAGCTAAAAGTTAGGCTTAAATCACAGCAGAGACTTTAGACTTGGACTTGTCAACAAGAGGACTCCGACAACAGCAGGAGATGGAGCTTTGCAAAAAGGCACATGTGTGAATCTTTGGGTTGCCGGGGGTGTGTCTGCCCAAAGCTTTAGGGGATCATAAATGTGGCTATTTGAGAGCTGGATGTAGACTGTGTGGCATTGGAATTAATTCATGGTATAATGGGTTTTTTTTTGTCTTTTTGAGACAGGGTCTCTCTATGCAGTTGAGGCTGGCCTTGAGCTCACTTTTGTAGCCCAGGCTGGTCTCGAACTCGCACTGATCCTCCTGCCTCAGCCTCCCGAGTGCTGGGATTACAGGTGTAAGCCACCACCATGGTATAATGTTAAGCTGAAAAACATTAGGAATAAAGATGTGATTGCTAACATTGCTTAGTATTCTGAATAAAATACAAGGCATAGAAAGCACTATGTTGCTTGCTTTTGCTGTCTTCTGTGTGCCATTAACTTGTTTTACTCTGTGGTAATCCTCTGCCAAGTCACCCTGTTTGGAGCCAGCAGATTATAGACTGAAATCTCAAGAAGCTATGAGAGAGATAACCTTCCCCCTTAATTTTGTTTGTTGGTTATTTTTTCTCAGCAATTAGGCAAAACTAATTAAGACAGATTGTGTCCTTAATTTGTGGGAAATATGATTTTTTTTGTTGTTGTTCTTTTTATATTCTAGATGTTAGTGGTTTGTTAAGAGATAGCTAGTAGTTATTTTTCCATTCTGTGAGTTGTCTCTTTAATATGTTGATTAGTTCTTTTGCTATGCAAAAGGTTCTTAATAGGATCAGATCTGAGTTGCTGACTTTATAATATTTCATACATGATGGGGTTTTCTTTTATGTTTGCCTATAACTATATCTTCAAGAGATTTGCCTGTTTTATCTTTCATCAGATTAAGAGTCTCTGTTTTTAATATTTAGGTCTTTGATCCAAGATAATAGTTTCTTGGGGGGCGAAAATTCTTATACTTGCTAGGTATAAAGCATCAACATACAAATAGTAAATAAATAGTATCTATGTAAAATAAAAATTTCATTGCTGTTAATAATAAAAAATTGAGAAATATTAAGCCATCAAAATGTTGTTATATAAGATTGAATGTTCAAGAGAAGGAGTTAGGCAAGAGGTAAGAATGTCCAGGGGGAGATTGCTTCAATTGTCTCTCAGAACAGGCAGAGTGTGGAATTAAAGTGAGATTTCTTTTTCTTCTTTTTGCTCAGAGCTGACTTCTTTGTAAATTTGAGATCAATATATTATTGGTCACTGAAAACCTGCTATAAAGCTATTAAGAATATTGCAGAGAAAAATAACAAATAATGTACAAGTCAAACATATTTTAGTTTAAATTGACACTGTAAGCTTACATATACAAGATATGCTGTATTTACATGAGGGCAATTATCATAGCTATTATCTCAGACATTTATCTTTTATTTCTGCTGCTGTAAGTAAAAATAATTCTCTTCACTAGATGCTCTGAGCTGCTCAGTAGCTTCTCTTTCTCCCTTTCCCGTCTCTAAATCTCACCCAGCCTCTCCTTAATTTTTCAATGCTAGTAACATTTTCAAATGTGTCATTTATGTATGAATAACGTAACTCCTACTTTACTATGGCTTTTCGTTGTTGTTGGTGGTGGTACGCATTTGTCCCAGTTTTCCAGAGATGTTCGGGATAAGTGAAATTGTTGGAACACTTGAAACTAAAACAGTTACTCTTGCACATATGAGAAGCCTTAAGTTACGGCTTCAAGATATTTTGCAATTTTGAATTTTAATAAATATCTAAAGATTAAGCCATATGGTTTATTTTATTTTATTTTGGGTGAGGTGAAGTTGGAGAGAACAGAAATCAAATGGATATTTTACTTAGTTTGTGAGGTAGCATATGCTTAGCTTACTATGTACCAAAAATTTTTGAAAAATAAAGTATAAAGAATATACATGCCATATATTTTTAGTAACTGACACTCTTTCCAATTATTTCTCTGTAACCATAAATAAATATTTCTTCTTTATGATATTCTTGCCTTTTAATAACTCTGTAATAGCTCAAATTTAAGATATATATTTTTCTCAGACTTTATCTTCCTATTCATTACTCATTTCTTTAAACTCAAATACCCTCAATTTAATACCACTTGCCTGCTTTTATGAGCAAGTCTATCATTCTTCTTTTTCCAACTTCATGACCTTTAGCTATGTGAGTTATCTAAGGCTGCCCTTTAAGCACCATTCTTCCATGGACAAAGCACAGAGAGAAATTGAGAAAAAAAAATCACTGAGTCTTCTTAGCACAATGCAAAACTCTGAATGATTATGGAAATGAACGCTTATATTTTATGCATCACACAGTCAGATGTATGTATACATTTTAATGACCCCAAAATAGAGATCTTCAATGAGTTCAAGAACCCTGGTCAGGATTTATGACTTCCCAGGGTTCTCAAGTAAATAGGAAATTATATTACCAATCACTGATCTTTGAAGAATAATAGGATGTGGGAGAAGACCAAGGAGACTAAAAACGAAAAGTGATGGGCCTAATTCTCAAAAAAGATGAAGAAGTCATTCTTTAAACAATGTGCTGTGAGCATGGCATTAATATCCCACAGAGTTGACATTTTTGTTATATTTGGCTGCTCAATTTCTATTCCTACTTCCTAAGGTGATTACAAATTTTCTTTCAGATGTGTCTTCCTTTTTGATTCTCAGGTCATAGTTTGATGGTCGTTAGGGGTCATTGAGGGGCAAATCTATATTTTTCCTATGAGGAGGTTGGAGTAAATTAAGGTAATCAATAGATATTTTACTTTTTTAGTCCTATTGATTTGCTGATATTTGACTAAATAAGCACTGAAAAATAGAAACAGAAATTATAGGAATCCTTGAGAGTAGCTCCTCTCTCTCCTAGGGATTTTGTACCTAAGAAATATAAAATATAAATTGCAGAGGCTTGATGGGTCTTAAAAAGAGAAGGTGATAAAAAAAAAATTCCAACAGAGACAGTGTAACAGGTGCTGAAGGAGCTCATCTTGAAGCTCTTACAATGCGGTGATCTGACTAGGGCTGGACACAGACCAAATACACACGTATTATGCTACTTACTTTGGAAAAGATTTATTTGCTTTTTTCTTATTTCTGATTAGTATGTGATGTTCATTTGTTTTGAGGTATGAGGTCTTATTAGTATTGGTTATAAATTGTTAAAAATAAACATTGTTTGGGAAATTTTTCTGTGGGTAATATTACTAAACTCTGTGCTTTCTGTGATAAACTCTGTGATGACAGTCAAATATTTGTTTTTAGTTCTCTAAGTAACAGATAACTATTTCTAAGACCCTCCTGCATTCAGGTACTTGAGAATACTTCACAATTTCTGTGTTCCTCAGTGGGGGAAGATGTTTTCTATAATTTCAATTTTGGGGAATAGAACCATTCTCCACCTATTTCCTTTTAGTATTACTTATAACAGCTTTTATGCATTCCTATTTCATCCACAAATCCTATGTAATTTCTCTGAAATAAGGATCATGAAACATTGTATGCATTTAAGCTGCCAGTGCTAGCTGTATTTTCCAGCGCTCCCTCCCTTTGCCAAGCTTTTTATTCATTTGTTTTGGGTCCCTCAGGTATGTATTTTCACAAAGTTTGTCAAGTGACTTTCATTTAAATGGTTTATAAGCTATGTTGTGACAAAATGAATGTGCATCATAAAATTATTGAAAACAAAGCTCATGAGTTTTTAAATGTGTATCTCTAAAGTTTAGGGAAAATTTTGGTACACTGTAACTTATTAAAAACTTGAGAATCATGCATCCTCAAGTGAACAAACTTAAAAATGTCACTATCTTGTTTGCTTCCATCATTAAATCTGTCACAGTTCCAATCTGTTGAGAAGTAACCTGAACTACTAAATTTAATAGGATTCCTGAATGAGATCTAAATAGCTGTGTTGTTAAATATTATCCCTTATTTCATTCACAGCACAAAAAAGAACATAAAATTTAAAGAACAGATATGTTACATCTTATAAGACTTCAACTTTACTCTCCAAAATATATTCCATGTCAGAATTCCCTCTTTCCTATAACCAATCTCCAAATTTCCATGGGAGGTATTTCTTTTTTTTTTTTTTTTTTTCTTTTTGTCTTTTTGAGACAGGGTCTCGCTATGCAGTTGAGGCTGGTCCTGCGCTCACTTTTGTAGCCCAGGGTGGTCTCGAACTCGCACCAATCCTCCTGCCTCAGCCTCCCAAGTGCTGGGATATGGGAGGTATTTCTTTAAACATGAATCTGCATGTGTTGCTTCCTTAAAAAAAAAAAAAAAAATTTTGTAGGCTCCCTATTTTCTATAGGTCATAAATCTTAAAGGGCATTTGTTTCTATGCCTCAATGGTTTTTATACTTCTTTGCAATGTCTTAACATTTCTACATTAAAAAACAACATGATAGATCAGTTGATCTATAGATAACATCAACACCAAGATTCGGTTGAATGGAACATCTTCAGTAAGACTGTGAACTCCTTCTAGACAAAAATATTTACATTGTCCTGTGCAACTTCCACTTCCTTTACTTACTGTACATTGGTTTTACTTTCCTGTTTCTTTTCCATACAATATTAACAATTCTAGCAGCTATCATTTCCAGAGCTTCTAAACATCTTGAGAGTAGCCAGATATATAAATCAAGTTTATGACCTAAACTAATTATTTCAAGTTTCCACTGGAAGATCCCAGATGTAGCATTGTTTCTGGAAGAAAAAACAAAACAAAACAAAAAAAACAAAACAAAAAAAAACTGATCTGATTCTGGTGTCTGAGAAATGCCCACAAAATTTAAAAATGCTGAGAAGACCAAAGAAAGAAGCAGAGAGATTAATATCACAGAGGAGGACAACTTATTTGGGGCTTAGGGGGAGATGCATGTATTATGTGGTAGAAGACAAATGGATGCCCATGATCTATGGTGTAGCCATGCTAAGATACAATTATGTGGGCCACAGCAAGCCAGAATACATCTGGACTTTCATAGACAGCCCTAACTAGTGCAGTGTCATTTGAGAAGCAGTCAAGGCATCAGTATTTTGATGATCTGCTTTCCCTTTGGTGAAAAACAATTCTTGACTCCTGTAATTTTAAAGTGGAATCATTGACTTCGGCTTCCAGTGTCAGCAGGTCCCATGCATGGTTGGCTGGCTCTGCGGTAGAAGCATTGCGGCAGTTCATGCCGGTCTGAGGAATGATGATGTAGAGGAACGATAGAGTTTTCCATAATCACACCTCTGTGCCCTACCCAGACATAGCAAGGAGAATGTTTTACTAATTTTCCAGACAGTTCTTAATCCAATGAAGGTGATACATAAGATTAACAGTCAGATTGGCACATCATGCTGAGTTCACTATCTTAATTTCTTTGTCCTTAAGGTTTGGGATGTGGGCCAGGTTAACTAACCTGATGAGAAAAGTGGTGGTTTCAATCAAAATATCTGTAGTTAAGTTAAGGTGTATCCCTACAATAACAAAATATCAATGTCCAACATAACTTTGACTCATGATGTAGTTGCAAAAATTCCATAGAATGGCTCATAAAGATTTGCCTAAAAGAAATTTTGTTGAGCTCAGAGAAACCAAGATGTCTTTTACACAATATATTAGCTACACTTCACTGGTTGTGGGACAAAGATCTGGCACTAAAAATGAAAGGAGGGAAGATTTATTTAACTCATGGTTACTGTATAGTTCATAGTTTAAAACAGCTAGAATGACATAGCAAGACCCCAGAGCCCTTATTTGCTCAGAGAGGACAGTGCCTCTGTTTTCTCCAAACATCTCCTCTCTGCTCTAAGCAGCCTCAGTCATCACTGCCCCATGCTACAGTGTCTGGAGGAGAAGCTGGGGCCCTGCCATAGCCACGATGAACAGCTCCACAGCTCTCAGAGAGACCACAGACCTGGGCGGAGATTCGGAGTGCAGGCTGCAGGTTTAACAGTTTGTGTCTCTCTGGCCCTGACTCCAGCCCTGCCCTGGTCCTCTGGCCACACCCCTCATGCCACTTGCTGCTCCTCCTCTGTGTCTGCCCCATAACTGACGTGAGGCTTTGTGGGACAGCTAGACACAAACCGTAACACACAGTATTGTCAGTATACCTTCAGTGGAAATCTTCAGTGCTAACCACAGTGTTCTTAATTTCCTAGCCCCATCTACATCTCTAATCTCTTCTCTCTCTTCTCTTTTCATTACATTCTAGTCTGTGGCCATAATAAACTGCTTACCAGCATCTAAATCAAATATGATAGTAATTTGCTATTTTAGAAACCTGTACTTCTTTCCCACGTCCATCTTGGTTGATGCTTTGGTGTGGTGTTCAGGTTTCCATTCCCTTAGTGCCCCTTGCGAGTTGCCTCCCTGCTTCTTGGTTTGTGGTAGAGACTGTTGTTCATAATTCTATTAGATTTCACGTCTGAAGCTGTCATTTTAATCTGTATGGATGCTTGTTTTTTCTTCAACAAGCTGAAATTTGTTACGTGAAGTAGAGTGAGAAGAGTTATGCATGGTCCATAAGTTCTCAAACATCAATACATTCATTAAAGATGAATAAATTAAGCAACTGATAATACATTAATATGATTTATACAATATGTTAATATAATATGTAAATATATGTAAATTATTAAATAGTATGGTTCTTTCCAGAGAACAATACAATGAGGCCTTATAAATACTTTTCCTGGGGCTGATGGGATAGCTCAGTGGAATAAATGCCTGCTTAGGCAAGTGCAGGGACTGGCATTCAATATCCACCACTACATGCCACTCCAGCCCAGCCCAGGGCATGGTGAACCAGCAACTGAGACTTGGTGTGGTGGTGCATGCCTGTAATCCTAGTGCTACGGAGGCTGAATACAGGAGGATTACTATGGGTCTGAGCTATGTAGTGAGACCCTGTACCATATATATATATATATATATATATATATATATATATATATATATATGATTTTTCTTTCCTACTTTTTATTTTCTCATCTTTCCTCTTTCCGCCTTTTTTCTAGATTACAACTGATGTATCACAGTTTTAATAATAAAATGAAACCTTAGGTGAACTGAAGGCAGAATTTTTATCTTCTCTCCATTTTTGCATTCAGAAGAATTTTTGTGTTTTTTGTTTCTTCAAACAGGGCCTTACTGCTGTGTGGGTGTGCCTGACTTTGAACTCCTTGTGAAGCAGGCTGGCCACAAGCTCACAGTAATTCTCATATCTTGACCTCCTTCCTGAGTCCATGCATCATTGCACTCCATGCCTGGATCACATTTGTAGGTAGACCACTTTTTATTTGTAAAGAAAGTCAATGGTACGTGCAATTCCAAGAAGTGAGAAGCAGCGCGTGCATGGGAGCAGATGGATACGCTGGCTGACATGCCTAATACTGTGCTGTCCACATATGATTGTTTAAGTTAATTAACTTAAATAAAGCTGAAAATATAGTTTCTCGCTTATGCTAGCTACAATTCATACAATACATTAATATGGCTAAGGCTTCCCACTTTGGAGAGTTCGTAACGCACAGAGCCTGACTTTTATGACAACTACTTTAGTAAGTTAGAGTTGACTTTGTTCACTCACACTGGGGTACATCTCTTTGTGCTCTATTTGCATGAAGCCCTCTTCCTCAGCTTCATATTCTTCTCACAACATAGAGATGTGCATTGATTATTGATAACCAAAATGTCACTGCTGTAAGCTCCATTAGCAATCTTACTATGCTATCAAAGAGACTCATTACATATTTGAGTGGACGGATAGGTAGATGGAGTAGATGGATGATAGTTGATGAAGCATAAGAAAAATTGGGAGAGGTGCAGAATGGTGTGGCAGTTACAGAATGATGCCAACTATGGTTGTGAGTCTTTCCCAGAGCCATGACACTTTGATGTCACATTTAAACATTTCCTTGACAAATGTGCGTGTGTACTCACCTGCTAGCATGTTTGTGTGTACGTGCACATGTGGGTAGAGCTACTTTATTTCTTCTGTATGTTGATATAATTTCCTTCAACAATATTTAAAAATGAGATGAAAATTGCTACGAATTCACACTGAGATGAGAGACAATACTTCAAAGGACACACTTGAAAATGCTTATCTAATATACCTTAAAGATAATCATATAAGAGGCTCAACTCGGATTCCAACTGCATTTATTATATTCTTTAATAAAGTAATAATTTCCCTTTTTCTCAACTACAATGTTTTTTTATTTTTAACTTGCAGATATGACGTGATTATTTGACTCTATGAAGTTGCAAAGTGAAAGCTACAGCCAACTCCTCAGAATGATACATTTCAGTATTTAAAAAAAGAAAAGAAAACACTCAAGTTTGGCATACCATGTTCTTCTGGTTGAGTAGCAGTAAAACTGAGTCTTTTTGTTTGATAAAATGTATTGGATGGGAAAACATTCACATATTATTAAAAAGAACTACTGCTAAGAAATTCAGTTGTTCCAAGTGTGAGGCAAGCACGCTACTCTTTAAAAATGAAATGCAATCAGTGCTTATCATCCTTTCTGTAACTAATTGTTTCATCAACATAAGTATCCTTTATCAGTTTGCCCTGAAGCTCACTTCTCAGATCTATCAAATATCGTGTTTCCAGAGTCATCTAATATGCTGTTTCACCCATTTTCTAGTAAACATCAGTTTATCATGTAATTTTTTGTTTCCTTCAGTTTCCCTAATATAAAGCAACATGAAACATATAGAACAATTTTTCATGCATCAACAGTGAGTAAAAAGAAAGCTGTCACACCGATGACATTTTACAAAGCTCGGCCAATAAACCTTCTCGAGTTTCTCAGCATATAGTGTAACTAAGGTAGCTAAGGGGCTGAATCCTGGATAAAAATGTTGTTCTGTTGAGATATTAAAGGAAGAAAAGGTTAACATTCTTTTCTTACTGGTGGCTACAAAGCTATCACAAAGCGTTCTTCTTCCTGTCATATTTTTGCTGTATCACAAGGCCTAGCTCTTAATAACCAATGGGTTATAACTTAGACATGTGTTATGCCCTTCTCAGTGCTAAGACTTACGAATAATTCAATACTTTAAGAAACAATCTGGATAATGAGGCGGAACTTCTTTGTTCTGCAAAATAGGAGCTGAATTATAATTTTGATGACCCTGTAAAATAATGGTTAATTGTATCCATTTTTACTTTCTGAAGCAAAATAGTGACCGTATCTCTTTGATGCTAGCTCCTTTATCATTTTTCTTTCTTTCTTTTTTTGAATATAGGACTTATAAAAAAATTTTCTTTAACTTTAAATTAATGTATTGAAATTACAGAGACATAATGAACATGGAGCTATTTTTAATTTTAAATAAGTTATGATCTAGGGATTTTATTATCTCAGGAAAAGAGTGCCTATTGAAGTGGGAAATAAACAAGTGTGAAACATGACTCCAAGTTTAAGTAAGAAGAAGGAGTTTTGACAGAAGTACTTAGCTGCACTGTTATTATATTCATTTACAGTTCAAACTAGTCATAAATGTCCTACTTCAATATTTCAATAGTGGCTGGTGTCTACGGAGAAATAAAATCTTGGAGTAGGGTAATAGGACATGTTTCATGATCTTCATTCTGCGACAGATGCTTAAGCAAAATGTAACAATAATTACAGTGAGAATGCCATCAGAATGATGGAGGAGCTAATAAGGAACTCAGAACAATCTATCTAGATTTCAAGTAAGGTACCCAAGGACCCTCTCTTGCCTGTGGGGAATCTTTTGGAACTATCCCAGTAGATGTTTGAATCCATGAGTAGAACTACACCTGTTTCTGTAGTTTGCTTTTCATTGCTGTGTCAACTTAAAACCAGGAAAAGTATGCATTACCTTACATTTTTGAAGGTTTCAGTCCAAGGTTGGTTGCCCTCTGTGCTTAATTGTGGGGAGGTACCACATTATGGCAGAGAGCAGGTACAGAGCAGGTCATCTTCTCGTTGCAACTTGGAAGGAAAGGCAGAGAGGAGGAGACCGGCATCCCACAGTCACCCTTAAAGGCTCCTCTTGAGTGACCTGAAACTTCTCAGTAGGGCCAAGCTCTTAGAGATATTCACCATTGTCCAACATCACCAAGCTGAGGATCAAGACTTTTATATTTTCCATATCCAAATGAGAGCAGCCATATGTACTATGTTTTTTCCTACATGTATCTGGTTACGAAAAAGTTTACATGCCTATTAGGTCATTAAGAGATTAACAATAACTAATGAATAAAATAGACAATATTAAAGGCTTAAGAAATAGAACCTCCTCCTTCCTCAAAGTGCCTTAATTATTCATTGTAATAAAATTGAACTTTAGTCAGTGAAACCATGGAAAGGGAGGTGATGAATAAAGAGAACAAAGGGAAACCATTTATTTATTTATTTATTTATTTATTTATTTATTTATTTATTTATGTTTTGGCCAAACTTTTTATTTAGTATTCTGTAGTTGTTTAACACACACTTAAATGGTCTTACTGAGGCAGTGGGAGGAGAGGTTCTTGCAAATTCCCAAGGAAATGTCAAAAAGGCAAATTATGGCTGGCATTATCCATTTGTTTTTGGGTTTAATGGGTGAATAGCACATCCTATACATAGGTGCCTGAACTGAGGCCTTTTCATACTGAGATCACGGACGTTTCCGCTGGAAAACACCCTGCAATCCTAAGAGTAGCATACTCTAGCCAACCTCTGATAGCTAGCTTGTCTGTACAGATAAAATGGTTCATCTGTCCATGAAGATCAGTGTACATCTAGATGGCTAGATGTTTGTGGAAGAGCTCAGAACTGCTTGCCTCACTTCCTGGGAAAATAATCAGGTAGAAAGTGGTCTTTAGGGTCACTTACTTGGAAAATTACAACACAAGCCAAACCTTACACACTTCAGCATTTGCTTGTTGGAAATAAGTCATTCAATCAAATAAAATTAAACATGTTTTACTTTTCGTCATAGGAGTACTAGTGTCAATGGAAAGGCTGATGAGCTCTGTTTATGCCCATCAGTTATGACAGTGTTTTGTCTTTGTTTTATTTCTCTAAACATAATAGAAACAGGTTCTAGACACACGATATCAGTTTTTGAGGTCCTTCAAAGATAATTCATTCAATATGATCTGTATGTAGTTCTATGCTCAATAAGAAAAAAAAAATTCTTCAAATTAGTGAAATCCTATTGTAATCAACAAAAAGAATAAATAATAAAATTTTAAAAATCCTGTTTTTGTGTTTTAATAATATATCACATATCCTATGGGGGAGTTGACCAGTCACTGCAGAAATCTGTAATTCTAATAAGAGACAAATTTTCAAGGTAGTATAACACAGAACTGATAGCAAAGTACAGTTGCTTAGTTATTAGCAGGCATCACAGCTATGATGTACCTACAAAGACCATTTAATTAATTCAGTAGACAGCTGCCTTATCACCAGTGAAAATTAAGTCAACTTTGACCAAGAACTCAAAGCATGATTTAATTAGTAAACTATTGAAAAGCAATGGGGGGAAAAGTACTTTCTGTGTACTCATTTTTAAATATTCATGTTATTGAACCATTCCCACTAAATGCATAAATGACAACATAATATTCAACTGTAACAGTTGGTGGAAACCATTTTAAGTAGCAGTTTAACAAACAAGAGATGAATTTTAATTTGCAATGCCAGTTGAGCTGTAATAAAAGCAAGTATTCCAGCTGTGAAAAAAAAACACCATACAGCTTGGTTTAGAGTTATTTACAGGTTTTAGTCTAACTTTTTTTTTTTTACACTTTACAGTACAATGAAAGCATCTTGTTTCTATCCACACCAGAAGTTTGTTAAGTCAAAAAATATGATTTAGGAAATGAGAAAGGCATATCCCTTTAGGGAAATAAAAATATCTGTGTTGTATTAGATTATAGTGTTCAGTTTTGTATAAGTTCACTTAGCAAGCCAAATGTCTTGCAGTTTTTGCTCTGTTTCAGTTATGAAGATGACTTTTGAACAAATGTAAAACTTGGCCTGGTGCTTTTGAAAGTAAAAGAAAATGGAAATTTTAAAATGTTTCAGTTGATAAAACTGTATATTCCCAGCATAAAGCTCCCTTCCTGGGCTAATGTTTTATTTAAAAATATGAAGTTATCATGTCCCATGAAAGCAGGGTGAAAATGCCTACTGATATCCTCCACTGTCCAGCATTGAATAATCCCAATTACAGAAATTTCCACAGATCTACTATCAAGTTCCCCAAATGATATTTCACTTACAAATCAAAAGCTGCCTCAGTTACTTTTCTCTTGTTGCTGGGACAAATACCTAACACCCAAAATGAGTGAAGGAAAGGTTTATTTAGCTCACAGTTACTGGAGGTTTCAGTCTGTATTCAGCTGACTACAAGGCAGGGCAGCATATGTCAGAGGGCAAGCTTTCACGGAGGCAGCAAAGAGAAAGAGAGTAAGACTGATTAGTAACACCAATAAATGGCAACAGAGAGGAAGTCTGCCTCTCTTAAATTGCATTCAGGCTATCTTCCCTAGGCTGGAAGAAGTGTTCACACCTATAATTCCAGCAGTACTACGTGGAGGTCTGCCTAACCAGCTCTCCTTGAAGGAAGAACAACAGTCTCTATTTTGACTGAGTATGGCCCTATTTCCTTGTATTGATATGTAAGAGCTGGCTAGGGCTTTTGTTTATCCTCTCAATTGGCCTTAAGCAATGTATATTGGTCGAGCTGGGGTGTTGGTGATAGTCTTTGAAGGTGGGATATGTGTCTCTCTGGTAACCTATACCTGCTGTTCCTTAATTTGAGCCTGGTAGAGACAGGTCAAAGAGCCAATGCTCCATGCTGCCAGGAGCCTTGAGACAGAGGCTATGACTTCCTGGGACTTGAAAGATTACATCAAAGCTGAAGCACCAGACTTACCCAAACATTAGATACTGTCTAAATAGTCATTTTTTTTTTTTTTTTTGTCTAAATAGTCTTATGCAAATTACTCTTTCTGCATATCCTCTGCAGGTGGCAGAGGTAAGTGTAGGCCTCCTACCTAGCTCAGCTCACAGTATTCACCTACCTCCAACAATTCTCAGACATTCCTCCTTTTTTTAAAAAAAATTGTTTATTTATTTATTTATTTCTTGTTTCAGAACCTTTGTTTGTTTATTCACTCATTTTTATGGCCGGCTCAGCCCACCCCGAGGGCAGGGCTGGCGCGTGCCCGGGATCGAACCGTGGTCCCTGAAGCCGCCCAAGCTTTCCCAAGCAGGCGCTTTAGACCACTGAGCCATCCCGCCAGGCCCCTTAAGCCACTCCTCAACTGAGTAAAGCCCGGTAAGGCCTTGGATCCTCTCTTTGTTCCAGAGAACTATCTTTGTGGCTGGACTTAAAGCCCCTTGACTCCCCAGTAGTTATAAATATGTTTTAGTGTCTTTATTTTCACTGTCAGTTGCATGGGAATTGGTAGGTTGGAATCATCTTGGTGAGATTCCAATAACCTAAGTTTCGGGTTACAAATAATGACTTCTCCGATCAAAACGAGGACCTAGAAGGGACTCTTACAGTACTAAAATCCATAATCCCAGTGGATCATGAGTTAATCTCAACTCTAGAAATCCCCACCCTATGATTGTATGAGACTTTGGGGAGACAATTAGACACAAGTCATAACAAAAACATCCATAGGTTTGCAATTTGTAGTTATGTGTTATTATATTATTTTAAATTATTCCACCTCTTGTTAGCAGTTATTCATGGATTATGTGGATTAACTAATATCATTTCAGTTTTTAGAAGTGGATGTGGTGAAGGGAACCAGGACAAGAAAATAAAATAAAGATAAGAAAATGATTAACGCCAGCTTTAAAAGTATATCTTTTCTGTGTTCTGACGATGCTGGGTTGTAAGGAAGAGAGTTATTGTTGACACTGGGATACTATTGGGACCATGGGTCCCAAGTTCAGAGGTTGAGTGAATTATATCTAGAAGGAGAGTCCCTTGGGCCAAGTGTGGAGATACAATAAGAAAGGATAGGTTGGAAGGAAAGCAGACAGATAAAGAAGGTGAATGGCACAGGTTAGGAGGAGGATGCAAAGTGAGAGGACAGGGATACAGGAGACACAGATGAGAAAAGGAATTAAAGGGACAAAGCAGTTGATAAAATGCTCTGCCTAGGTAGCTGTGCATTATTACAATAAGTAATAAATGGATTACTCAGAAAATCTTTACTGCAAGTTTACATTAGTCAACGCTACTTTTCTACCATTGAAAGGGAAACTGCAATATTTGGATATGAAAATAATGAATGGCTTGTTCTAAGGAAGACAGAAAGGTAGGCACTGGTCAACCAGGCTAAACTTCTACTAAGCTCTGTATATGCTAGTCTGGAGATACAAGGGTTGTCTTTCTTTATGTGGGGGAATGTATACAATCTTGCCAAAAATTTAGTCAAATACTCTCAGCAATTCAGTCACTGAGCTGAGTCTTCTGGCCAAAGATGTACAAAGACAATTAATTAAATTTCCTTTTGACATCTGTCTTGCATAGGTAGGTAATAAAATAAGTGCTGAAGAAATAGGTCTACCAATAGATTGTCTCAAGCCATGTAGTTTGTGCTGCTGTTTACTGTTACTTTCACTTCCTTATGTCCATTAGGTATCTTTGCAGCTGTCAGGGTGCTCAAACTTATAAACATGATTACTTCAGTTTTGTTTGGCTTAAAAAATCTGACCTGATATGCACTGCCACTGCATTTTGGCTCGTTTGACTTTCCGGCACAGTGTCGCTGAAAAGTCTCCATGGAGAGCACAACCGTGCGAGGAAAGCTGTAATGTCCTATAATGAAACTTAATGAAAAATCTCTGAGCTGGATTAGATGGGGATCTGATGTGAGGCCAAGCAAGAGAGAACACTTAGGAGCAGAATGCGGAGTTGAAATTGTACTTTGAAGAAGAGGAGGCTGGCGCCGGGAGCCCCCGAAGGTGGAATACAAAGTGCCAGCACCATCGCCTGCAGTTTTTAAATCTCCCTAGAGACTGGCTGTGCAAGCCAGCTGCTTCTGGAGAGATGTCAGTGGCAGCTGCTGCCGAGCTGTTGTCTGCATCTCACATCAGGCTCTGTGGTCTGACAGACATGAGGGTGTCTGTGTGGACAGCGTTGCTGAGGATTTGAAACAGCAACGGCTGGGTGGGCAGGCGGGGGGTGGCAAACCTGTGGCACATGTGGGCACGCAAGCCAAGTGGCCCAGAAATTGAGCCCTGGAAAATGGTTGTTTTTTGTTTTTTGTTTTTTGGCTTTTTCTAAACTAACTAAAGCAAGGGAAGAAAGAAACCTAAGTAGAGAGGGAATTTAAAGATAGATTTTGGAAAATGTCAAATGAAAAATGTGAAAGGGTCATGTCGTTTCTGGAAGTCTCTTCCTTTTGAAATTGTGAAGAAACAGACTGGGCTGGAAAATAATTACACGAATTTGCAAGTTGAAGGTAATGGCAGAAGCCAATAATCCTATCATTCTTAGAGTCTCAGACAAGGAGATTACAAGTGTGAGTCCAGCCTGGGCAGTTTAGTAATTAGTGAGACGCCGTTTCTGAATGAAAATAGAAATATAAAAAGGATTGCAATTATATTTCAGGCCCTGGCTTTAATGCTGAGGTCTAAACTAAGTTAATAAATAAACAAATTTACAGTGTAAACCATTTAACCCAGCCAAATAAATATGTCTTTTAAGCACTCAGGCAACTCATTATCTATCTATCTATCTATCTATCTATCTATCCATCTATCTATCCAAATTAGTTGGTGGAAGGATGATAAAGGCAAAGATACTGAAAGAATTTTCTGTTTCATTTTATTCATTTGGCCAGAAATTATTTATTGTGAAATACCACATGAGCTGGTTTTCAGCATTGTTGGGGATATTCGTAAAGTGGAAGGCTGACTGAGTCCCAGTGCAGGCACAGCCCTATTTTCAGCTCAAGTATACACATGTACTAAAATGAGAAAGGCTATCCTACTAGCTATAGTGACCAGGCACATGTGCCCATGTCTCCCCAGAGTTGTACTTGGTGACGCTATGTAAACCACAGAACTAACCTTTACCCAATTTTTTCACCTGTTAAGAAGTTGAGGCAAGACAATTACAAGTTTGAACTCCACCTGGGAATCCTAGTGAGTTAGTGAGCCCCTGACCAAAAATATAATCTATATGACAGGGCTGCTAAAAGATACTCACAAAAGGCTGAGCACAAAAATTGCACACAGTTCCTGGTGGTTACTAGTGATTTTCTTTTAATTGCTACATGTGCTAGCTGATAAATTAATCTTTTGCACATAGTAAATATTTTTAAATGTGGTAAGGAACTAATATAATGTTTTCATAAAGTAGTGGTGAAATTTAATTAAAAATATATTAGAATAAATATTTAGGGGCTGGAGAAAGGACCCAGAGACACTACCACTGAGCTCTACCTCAATTCTTCTTTTTTTTTTTGTCTTTTTGAGACAGGGTCTCACTATGCAGTTCAGGCTGGCTTTGAGCTCACTTTTGTTGCCCAGGCTGGTCTGGAACTCGCACCAATCCTCCTGCCTCAGCCTCCTGAGTGCTGGGATTACAGGTGTGCGCCACCATGCCCGGCTCCTTCAACTCTTAATTTTTTTTTTTTTTTTTTTTTTTTTTTTTTTTTTTTTTTTTTTTTTTTTTTTTTTTTTTTTTTTTTTTTTTTTAAGTAGAAGACACATCAATCATCATTATGTGACGTTGGGGAGATAGTTCAGGGGCACAGAGCACCTGCCTGGCAAATGCAAGGTCCTAAGTTTGATCACTGATTCTGGAAAAAAACAAAACAAAACAAACAAACAAACAAAAAAAACCAATGGAAAAAAAAAAACTTCGTTATGCAGGGCTGGGGATTTGGTTCAGTGGTAGAATGCTTGCCTAGTGATCTAGAAGAAGCCCTGGGTTCTGTTCCTATGCGCGCGCACACACACATACACACACACACACACACACACACACACACACACACACACACACAAAAGCAACAGCAACAAAAAAAAAAACCCCAGAAAAACCAAACCAGAAAACCAACCTGTAATCATTGTTATGTGGTACTGCACACCCTAAAATCAGACAGCGTCCTTTGCATCGTAGGTGCACATTCATTACTCTACAGAGTGGATAACAACAGTTCATCTCAGGAAGCGAGGCGTTCTGTTCTTGTAAGATGTGCAGGGCTGCGCCGGGTGTAGAGCGAGCCCTCTATCAGAGCAGACCCACATTAGCGTCACTGGTCTGACAGCACCAGCAGTTACCTGCCTCCTCGTTCCCTTGGGGAGACCTCTTGGCTTCAGCCTCTGTCAGAAGCCTCTGCTAAATGCATCCTTTCCCTACAATTGACACGATTCAATATTTAAAAATCAAGAAAATACATTCGTCTAAACGTTTGGCTTTCAGAAGAGCCAGGAAGCTTCCTGAGGGCAGGGCTCCTGTTCTCGATCATCAGCAAGAGCTCTCAGCGCCCTGGGCATTTGGTGAGACCTCAAATGCAGGATGAATAATGGAGTAAATGGGAAGAAAAGGGCAAATGACTTTCTCTAAAGGCTATTTTTAAATAGGCAGTTTTGCTTTAGTTTTTCTTTTCCTCCATCACAGGCGTTTTCCTATTCAAAATATGTGTGTGATACAGAGAGGGATGCCGAGCAGAATATTTCATTAGCAGCCTGGGGAGGAGAGAAGAAGGCCATTTACATGTAAATGCATGCTTAACTCAGCCCCTGGTGGAGAATGCCCAAAAGGTTCCGCCAGTTTCCTTAGACAGTAATTGGAAGCCTAATTCAGATAGGTTAATTTCGGGATAGCGGTGGTGCAGGCTGGCCTGCGCACAATCACGGAGCCTGACAAATGCCTCCACTGGCTGCAGAATGAATGTGCCTCGGCTCCTACTTCCTCTGGCTTTAGCGTGTCACTAGTCAAGGATAACTTGGAAGAAATGCAAATATTCTCTAGGTGTGAGAATAAACCAGTTTCCAATCCATTAGGTTATTTTATTCAGAACAATTTGGGCTGTGTCACAGGTTCTACCTGAGACTTCCGCAATTCCATTCTAGTTCTTTGCAGTGTGGGGCGTGAACCGCATCTGTTTTTCCTCCGTAAACCTTTACCTTATCTCCCATCCAAGACCCTTGGCTTCAAATGCTCACAGCAGAGCTTACCAACAGTGTGACTTGGGGCACACTTCCTAACCTCTCAAAACTTCAATTTACACTTCTGAAAATCAGGGATAAAGATATCATTTGCTTCACAGTGCTAAAAGATTAGATCAGATGATCCTTGTGAATAGCCTTGCGTCTGGATTTGCGAAATGCTTGCAAAGTGTGAGCCGTCTTTCCACCAACTGGGTGACAGTTCCTCATAAAGTTAAATATACTTCTACCTTAAGGCACAGTACATCCAATTCTAGGATTTTACTCCAAATACATAAAACTGTGTGTTGACACAATAGAGTTATGGAAGCAGGTACATAAAAGATGAAAACTGGACAGGAAAGAACAGGTACATCATCAAGCTGTGGGTGCATGGATAAGGAACTGTGCTATTCTATCTGCTAGATAGAAGAGTACTAATGATTTTTTTAAAAAAAGTTTAAACTACAGATACAGGACATTATGGAGGCAAAACTCTAGAATATTATTTTTGGTAAGCTATGGTGATGGACATGAAAACAGTGTATGCCTGTGGGGTGGCAAGAAACTGTACGGATGCCAGAGGGGATGTGACTAAAAGATGAAGAAAAGATGCCTATCGGCCAGCAGGTTCCCATGGTCACAGCTAGAGCACAGGGCCACAGTTTTAACTTTCACGGGTCAGACTCAAAGTGTAACTGTCACAGAAACATTCATCTGTGGTTGCTGGTATGTAAGCTACCAGATTTTCCTGATGTATGTGGTACTTTTTTAATTTTTAAGTAAGATTAGGAAAGATGTAGTCCTATAAATAAGGCACAGTTTTGAAGGTATTTTGGAGAGTTCTATATTAAAGAAGAGATGTAATGACTTTGAGTTTAAAAGGGAATTGCTTTATGATTATTTCTGAAAGGTCTCTATTCAATTTAATTATAAATGCATCCCATTGTAACATCAAAGTATAAAGCATTTAGCAATATTGACCCTTATTTCCTTATTCCAATTGGTCACCAGTCTCATTAACACTATCAGTGGGAAGTGTCTCATATCAAAAAAAAAAAAAAAAAAAAAAAAAAGGAAAGAAGGGAGATGGTATTTCTGCCGCTTTGAAAAATGTCTTTATACATTTTTACATATTTTAATTTGAAAAGGTTAGTCTTTGGAAGTTGCAAAGTTATTGTCAAGTATTCAGCTACACAAGAGAGCTGCTACTATTATTCCTATGGAACCAGGGATTGAACTCAGGACCTTGCACTTGCCAGGCACGCTCTTATTCTACTGAGCTATCTCCCTGGTCCCCACTACTGTTACTGTTAATGTCTGGATGATTACTTGTAAAAGCATCCACAGCCTCAGAGCTGTGGCAAATCTGGAGGTTTCTGATTTCAAAGTCTGTGAGTCATTTAGTCAGGCACAGATTTTTTTTTTTAACCTGATTTTTGTTATCGCTGTTGCTGATATTGTTTTGAGAGAACTAAAGTTTGGAAGCTAGGGAATGCTATGACTGATTGTATTCTTCTGATAGAAGGACTCACTAAGTGGTTCAGTTAAGCCTTGAGTTTGCAGTTCTCATACCTCAAACTGCTAAGAGGCTTGAACAATAGATGTGCACTCCCACACACAGCTCTCTGTAATTTTTTATTAAGTAATAAGGAAGTAGAAAAAAGTTTGGGGGTTGTATGTACATGGGTATTTGTGCTAGTGTGCATGCATATGGTATGTTAGCCTGTAGTTCCTCTTTATCTGTTTGTTTGAATGTCTCTAGGAGTAGATATTTGCAGACTGATTAATCCTAATATATTTTTAGATTTCCAATGAAAAGAATACCAAGGAGGGGCAGGTGAGATAGCTCAAAATACTAAGTACCAGCTTTGGCAAGCAGAGGGCCCAGGGTTCGATTCTCCTATCCAGCATGGCACGCCAGCTCCCCCACCCCCACCCCCAGGCCTGCTAAGCCGGCCATCAAGTCCTGGCACAGTGGTGCATGCCTGTGATCCTAGTTCTGGGAAGGATGAAAATAGGAGGATCACTAGGAATCTGACCTGCATAGTGAGACCCTGCACCAAACACATAAATGAAAAGAAAAATAGCAAAGATTAATGAAGGCTCTGTATGAGTTTCTGTAATTATAGAAAACCCTAAATGAATATACAGAAGGACTATTCAGAGATCACATATGTCATACCCTCTAATGTGGCATAGTCTGGGTAGAATGACTACAGATTGTAGCACTCTATCAATTAATTCTTGCAACAGGCTAAATCAAACCAGTTGCTACAACCATATTATTGAAGATGACATGTTTCAGTTGCTTAGAAATGTAGCAATTCTTTTTCCATTAATCTTTATTAAAAATTTCAGTATTACCTAGTCCTAATGGTTGTATGAAGCCATTATCTCATATTAAGAAAATTTATTTCTATTCTTTTTTTTTGGTGGTGGTATTAGGGATTGAACTCAACACCTTGTACTTGCCAGGCAGGTGCTTATGCTACTGAGCTATATACCCAGATCTTCATTGTCATTCTTTATGAGAAGAAAAATAATAAAGTTTCAACTACAGTAATGTTAATGGCTTGGGCCAGCCAAGTAGCTGAGGAGATAAAAGCGCCTGTAAGCAGGTATAGGGGCCAGAGGTTCCATCCCTGGGCCTGCTGTGCTGGCACTGCCCCCCAGGGGACACTGATGTGGCAACTGAGACTGCCCATGGTGGTGTGTGTTTGTAATCCCAGTTCTTGACAAGCTGTGAACGGGAGGATCACTACAAGTCCGATCTAGTAATGAAACCCTGAACACCCAGTAGTCTCTTCCCTAAATTACACACAAAAAAAAGAAAAGAAAAAAAAAGCTAAAAGTTTATCTAAGATATTTAGAATAAACAGAAATAGTTCTGATATCCTTTCCATAATTTCATAGCAATATAATATGGATTCGGACATGAATACTAGACTATGATACAGTGAGGAATTGTAATTATAATCTGCTTTATAATTGCAGAAAATAAACTTTTGAAAATAGGTTAAAATGCTGCCTTAAATGTCATAGTAATTGGAGTGTAAGCATTTTTTTTAAGTAATCCCACTTGACAGCATATTGAAGAAGTTAACAATTATGCCTCAGACATAGGAAGACCTAAGGCAACAAAGCTAAGGAATGAGGAAAGGAGGCAGCATATGTTATGGTATGATTTACTTCAGTCAAGATCTATAGCTCTCTGAAAACCTCAACCCCAGACCAGCAAGGACATAAGGGAACACTATGGAATTGTGCTGAGGCTTGCTTAGGATCTCTGAGGATTTATTACCCTTTTCTGAACTCAATATTATCTTCATTAAGGATTTGGACCTTTGTCTTATGCTCATCAGATTTCCTGTTTCTTAATACAGGACCTGTCTGTCCTCTAAAAGGCCTGGAGTTTGGTGTCCAACTGCACAAATCAACAATCACAACAACAAGTTGGCTATCCTATTTAACTGTTTTGTAAAAGGATTGCTTTAGGAGATATTTAAATACAGTGTTTCAAATCAAAATCCCATGGGGGTGGGGAGAAAGAGCCAGCATGAAAGTATCTGTTGTCCCACATTGGCAATTTTATTTTATTTCATTTTTAAAGAGGATATAGAACAATTAAAACATTAGAAATGAAGTAGAATTTCACTAAACAAAATGATAAGATTTCAACAGTGGTTTCCATATTGTTTCTTCAAATTAGTTGTTCAGATTATCAGATATAAACCTGTAATATTGGTCAAAAACTATTAAAAATTCAAGAAGAGAGGGAGAAAAAAATAAGCATTAACCACTCCTTTCAGTGGGCCAGCAGAAGTCAGCAGTACAAGGCTGGAGGGGCTTTGGAGAAAAAGAAACCCTTCTTCACTGTTGGTGGAAGAGTAGTCTGTTACAGTCACTATGGAAATCCAGTGTAGAGATTTCTTTAAAAATTAGAATTGGTGGTCCCATTCAATCCAGCTATTCCCCTCCTGGGTATCTTTCCAAAAGAACTGGAAACAATGACATATACACACACCCACGTTCATAGAAGCATGATTTGTCACAGCTAAGTATTGGAAATAACCTAAATGGCGATCAACTGAGGAATGGGTAAAAAAGATGTGTTTTTTTTTTTTTTTAATGCAATGTAGTATTACTCAGCTATAAAAAAGGATAAACTTGAGACTTTTATAGGTAAATGAATGCAACTTAAGTGAAATAAATCAGATCTGCATGTGTAAACATCGTATTGTCTCTCTACTTAAGTACCTGAAGGAGTAAGTACAAGGTGAAAGGTACAATGTATACTGTGAAAGGAAAAGAAACTACTCAAAGAGAAAGAAAAACTGGGATCATGACATAGAAAAAAGAAAGAGAAAAGTAGGGAAAAAAGAAATATATATGTATATACATAGGGTAGCTTGGATAATGTTATTCTTTTAACAGTGTTGACGATCAATGATATGATTATGATAAAGTATATTTTCCTGCTTAGTAAATTAATTAAACTGATTACTGTAATATGTACTTCAACTTGAAAAAAAAGAAAGCATGGGTAACATTCTGACTTTAAACTAAAATGTAAGAAGTGATTTTTTCCTAATGATTATGTCTGAGATTTGGCAATTAATTTGGATGGCTAAACAATATGTGGCCTCTGTTATCATAACAAGGAACAGAAAAAAAAGTAGCTTGGTGGGGTCATGAGGAAAAAGGAAAAACTTCAAACTTCAGATAATCCCTTCGAATTTTAACTATGTTCTTTGTTTTGCAAGGAGTTTATTATTTCTCCAGGGAAATCATTTTTTATTTAAAGTTTTGGAAATAGTAGCTCACTTATTTGCTGCCAAAGAAAAACATAGCTATATCTCTGGCACCTGGCAACAAAACTTGTTATCTGTGAAGAACCTTGCAGACTTTCATTTGTTTGAAGTTACATCCAGGGCCCATTCTTCCCAGTCTTAAAATGTACTCATGTGTAGAAGAACAGAAAATCCCAAACTGTAGCTTTCATGAGAAGAACTGGCATTCAAAAGAGTAATCAGAATTCTATAGAATTCATAAATTAAAAACAACAACATCGAGAGCTAAGCTTATCTAAAAATAGGATAACATTTGTTATTTTAGTAAAAGAGAGAATCTGAAGATCTCATTGCTACCTATTGACCTCTGCTAGGTCTAGTTTTCTTCTTTTAAAAGCATAAACAAAAGCAAAAGCAAAGAAACACATAGAAACAGAACTGTAAGACTATCATGTAAATGGAATTAGCATTATTTTAATGAAAATTTAAGCTCACCAGGCAATATACAGCCACAGCCTCCAGTATATATTCTATACAGCAATCATTGTCTTAAGTTACATAGTGTTATGCTTTGTGTCTTGTTGTTCCCCCAAAGCCTCATTCAATCATGGGGTAGGGATTTGTAGAGTTTGAGACTTGGCTCGTGTTCCACTGGGATTATGTGTTTTTCGCATAGATGTGATTATGGGTCCGAGTACTCAGGGATTATAGATGTGGCCTGAGGCCTATAGGCTGAGGCAGAGTGTCTGAATGTAACACAAAAAAAGACAGACTCTCTCTTTTGCTTTCTGTTGGACTGGTTGCTCAGTTGCTTCTACCACCATTTTGTTGCTGTTCCGACACCATGAACTGCTGGCCTCTGCACTGTGCCTCTCTGCCTTGGATCCAGTCAAGTACGGACTGAAATCTTCAGTAACTATGAGCTTTCCTTCCTTTACTTTGAGTGTCAGGTATTTGTCTCACCAACAAGAGAAGAATAAGTCACTCACATGGAAAGTGTAATTTTCATTTCCATGAGGTATATTCTCTTGTCCTATTCCACTCAAATGTTAATGTTTTACCAAAATTACCTAGTGTACATAGTACCAAATGTGAAGAATTTCACATATAACACATGAGTAAGGAATAAACTTTATTGTTATGTTATTATTAATTGAAAATAATTTTTACATTTTTAGAACCAGAAAAAAAGGCCAGTTAGTATATTTTCTTATTTCCTAAAAGGATATTTTTCATCTTTTATAATTAAAAACAATTAGAATCTATACATATACATATATATCTGCACATGCACAGACATTAAAATACTTGACAAAAAATCCGAGAAAGATTATGAATATTCATGAATGTAGAAACAGGCTTTAAGTATTTTTTTCTTGTCTAAACAATATTAGCACAAACTTTTATTCTTAATGAACTAAGACAGAGTAGCTGTATGTCTGTCCTAATTCATATATATATATATATATATATATATATATATATCAATTTTATAATGTTTCTCATACTCTAAGAAAATATCATACCGTGTCTTATAAGTAGATTTTGTCAGAGATACAGTATGAATCATAAGACAAAAAGTATGATTAAACAATATTCAGAAAATTAATTATAATTTAATAAAATAAAATTAAATTAAATATTTCAAAGCAATATTCCAAAATTCAACTCACGAGTCAAAGTGAGAAGCCAGAATGTAGTGTATCATATGTATAAATCTGTAATCAATTCAGAGAACTCACATAATATTTGAATAGGTTAATATATACAAAGCTGCCAATTAAGAAGAAGTTTCCATGGTAGCAAAGAATTAATAAGAACAAAACATAATGTAACTGCTGGAATGGCAAATATATGACCAGAACTTCTAACAGTTTGTGGATAGGATATTGCACAAAGTTCTAGTACGTCACGGACATGGAAAGTCCATAATGCTTACTTGTGACCAGCTGTCACTTGTGGGACTGCGCTACTCCTATTTCCTTGATATGCACCCTGTTAGGTCCAGCCACAGTCATGACCGATAGAGTATGCTGATGGACATATTTTGCTACTGTATACAAAAGAATAGTTCAAATACTGCTTTCATATACTTCTTTTTCTCCTGTGTTTAATTCTTTGCCTCATTGGTGGGTTCTTTCTATTTTCCTTCATGGAGTTATGGTCTTTTTGGTCCCTCTCTAGAATATCTTTTAGTATACTGTGCAGGGTTAGCTTTATCATCATGAATTTTTTTAGTTGTTCTTTCTTTGTCCTGGAAATATTTACTTCTCCACTGAACTTGAAAGAGGTTTGCAGGGTATAGCAATCTGGGTTGGAATTTGTTTTATTGCAAGACTTGAAGTACTTTGCTCCATGTGCTTCTTGATTTGATGGTTTGTAAAGAGAAATCTGTTGTTATTCTAATGGTTTTTCCTTTAAATGTGATCTATTTCTTTTCTCTAGCGGCTTTTAGTGTACTGTTCCTGTGCTGAACTTCTGGGATCTTCATTATTATATGTCTGGATGTGGTTTTAATTGAAATGATATTATTTGGAGTTCTATGTGCTTCATTTACCTGAATGTCAAATTGGGAATTCCCAATGTTTGGGAAGCCTTCTGCTATTATTTCTCTCCATATTCTTTTTATATGATTTGTATTGACTTTTCTCATTGATGGCTTACGTTGTTCAACATTCTATTATCTTGCAGATATTGAATTATTTTTCTTGCATCTAGTTGTTATTAAGAGATCCTTTCTTACCTCTTCACTAGCTGCAATGGTGTCTTTAAGGTCTGAAAGTCTATTTTCACTTTCAGTGAAATAGTTTTGCCAGTTCCTGATTGAGGTTTTAAGTTCCTGTGTGACACTTTAAATCTGCTTCATACATTTTATTACTTTCTTATATTGTTCATTCAAGAATTCCATCATTTTTCTATTCTCATCTATTTTTTTTAAGATTTATTCGTTTATTTATTTATTTCTTTGTTTCAGAACCTTTATTTGTTTATTCACTCATTTTTCTGGCCGGCTCAGCCCGCCCCGAGGGCAGGGCTGGCACAGCATGTGGTGCCCGGGGATCGAACCGCGGTCCCTGAAGCTGCCCAAGCTTTCCCAAGCAGGCGCTTTAGACCACTGAGCCATTCCACCGGGCCAATCTCATCTATTTTTTATCAGTGTTTCCTTTAGAAGGACTTAATACTTCTTTTGTTATAAGTTTATTTCTTTCTTTTTACTTCAGAAATTATTTCTCATCTGATTTCCTTTATATTTTTCTGCAGTTTTTTCTTTATTTCAGATGCTATTTTTTCAGAGATTTCAGATGTGTGTTTTCCAATTTCTTGTATGCTATTATCCCCTATATTTATTCTGGGTGGAGTTGGTACACAAGAGCATATGTTGCTCTTCTTCTTTGTCATTTTGTACAGACCTCCCTTATGACTTTCAGTGTAGAGCTTTGGTAGAGTTCTTACGTTAGCACCAGATCTAGATCTGCCAACTTCAAGCTTGTCCAGGTGGGTGTGGATTGGGTCTGGCTGCTGAGCTCTACTTCTTTCTGTTGCAGCCCTTGAAGTTGAACCTGCTGAGCTACTCTGGCAAGATGCTCTGCTCCTGGATCAGCTGGATGGGTCTTGTGTCTACTCTCTCTGCAAGGAGTTCTGTGGCAGTTTTTGTCATGGGGCCTATCTAATAAATGAAGCTCCACTCAGATGCTCAACTTGGTTGCTGGATCAAAGGAGTTTCTGGCCTACCCTGGGTGGTCTCACTCAGGCGCTGGGTCTTGTTAGTGCGTTAAATGAGTTTCTGGCAGGCCCAGGGCAGTCTCACTCACATACCAGGCCTGGTTGTTAGATTGAATGAGTTTCCAGAGGGTCCAGGGTGGTCTGGGCCCTCATGTGCTGGGCCTGGTTGCTGAGCTAAATCCAAACTTTAAGTATTTGATTATTTTTACTCCTAACTTTGACTTTTATATGTAATAACTTGTATGCACTTGAAAAATCACAATAATTTTAGGTTTACTACTTAACATTCCTTTTATTAAATAATCATTGGAATTTCCCATGCTTCACTCTTTCTGTAGAAAATGCATCATTTTATTACTCTTCATTATAATTATAACTATAAGCAGTTCTATGATGACTAGCCTATTGGATACATCTTTGCACCCTTCCATAATCCATAATTATATTATAATATCATTAGGATAAATGACAGTAATTAGCCCTGCTGCCAAAATTATGCTTCCTATACATCTTTTATAAGACATGTGTCTGGAATATTTGCATAGAGATACAAATTAAATGATGGCCTTTGAAATCAAAGAAGTCCAGACCCCATCTACATCACTGCTCATATGGTACATCTGGAGAGAAATACGAAAAATTGCACTTGTACATTCTCAAGTCAGACTGATGATTCTGATCCAAGGCCCACTGTTTGAGAGCCAGTGTGAAATGTTTAACCATGTGCTGAGTGCCAAACACTTTGAAAGACTAGCCTTCATAATGTTTTCATTTGTTGATGGAACAAATATTTATTTTAAAGTTTAATTAATCCCTTGCAATAATACAAAGGCCTCTAGAGGTGAGCGGGGAGTTCCTATATCAGAGGTCATTGATTTGCTGTCAATTGACTTTAAAACAAAATGAGAGTGCATTTTCATACTTTGATATTTTGCTGTTGTATTTTGCATGCCAAATGTGTTTGCTGGTGAATAAACATTCTGAGTTAGCTTAGGATGCTGCCGTGAGGCACACTTAACTTTCAGCTTTGTGAGCAATTACAAATGCTGGAGAAATATGTTTTAATTTAAAACAAAATGCATAGATCATGCACATATTTTATTGAAATCACCTTTGGATAGGGAATGAAAAACTGATGCAGATGCAAGTAATAAATATAGGTCTATGAGCCGGGCGTGGTGGTGCACGCCTGTAATCCCAGCACTCGGGAGGCTGAGGCAGGAGGATCGCTGTGAGTTCGAGACCAGCCTGGGCTACAAAAGTTAGCTCAAGGCCAGCCTGAACTGCACAGTGAGACCCTGTCTCAAAAAGACAAAAAAAATAAATAAATAAATAAATAAATAAATATAGGTCTATGAAAAGTATATACATAAGCTAAAGCTGATGTAATTAATTGTCAAAAGAGAACATACCACTTCCATTAGATTTCACAGTGGACCAAAATTGGTTGATTGTATAAAAAATCAACCATGTGCACATGTTGCAAATACAACACCGAGAGCTACTGGAAATTTGGCTTTTGTTTTCATATGTACAAGTCTTGATACAGAAATTCTTAGAGGAGATGAAATGGTAGGTATCAAGTGCCCCCCCAACAATAAGCTATCCCCTATTCATGACATGGTAGATACACGCACCATTCTTACATATTCCACTCTCCACTTTCGAAAGGTCTCCTCTTTTTGAACTAGAGAATAAGAGTTCAGTCTGAAAGGACTGCTAACTCTACTGTTTTAACTGATGGATGCATATGCATCTTGATGGACTTGTTAATTTAAACACTATAAAATAAATGGGAAGTTAAGATTGGTACCTAGGCTAGTGAAAATGTAACCACCTATATTAGTTCACCAATTCACTGAGAAGCTTAAAAAGTTTTTTTGCTGTGCAAGTGTTCCAGAAAGGAAGTTATGACTAGGACTTTTTATTTCCCTTTTGATAATACAGTAGTCTCCTTCAATTAGCTATTTTAGTGGCTTTGTTCCTTTTTTTTTTTTTTTAGACAGGGGCTCTCTATGTAATCCAGGCTGGCTTCAAACTCACAATAATACTCTTGCCTCAGCCTAGCTAGCACTGGGATTATAGGCCTGCTCTACTAAACCCAGCTCAATAAGTTATAATTAGTAAACAGAGAGAGGGAGAGACAGTGAGAGATAAAGAGAGAGTCAGAGAGAAAGACAGAGAGAGAAATAGAGAGAGTCAGAGAGAAAGAGAGACAGAGACAGGGACAGAGAGAGACAGAAAGAGACAGAGAGACAGAGAGAGGAGAGAGACAGACAGATAGAGTCAAAAAGAGAGACAGAGAGAGAGTCAGAAAGACAGACAGACAAAGAGAGAGAAGCAGAGAGAGGGAGAGAGAATTATTATATTTCTCATTAACTCGTTGGCTTCAGGAGAAATATGTGACTAGTAAAAATCCCCAGACCGGGGCCCAGCGGATGGCTCAGTGGTCTAAAGCGCCTTCTTGGGAAAGCTTGGGCGGCTTCAGGGACTAGGGTTCAATCCCCAGCACCACATGCTGCGCCAGCCCTGCCCTCGAGGTGGGCTGAGCCGGCCATAAAAATGAGTGAATAAATTAACAAAGGTCCTGAAACAAGAAAAATAAATAAATAAATAAAGAAAGAAAGAAAGAAAGAAAGAAAGAAAGTCTTTATAAAAAAAAAAAAATCCCCAGACCTAGACTCCCCACTCTAACTGCCACGTACACATACACTCACAATCATCTCTTGAAAGGAAGGAGTAATTAATTGCTTTAAAAAAATTTAGCTCTATCTTCTCACATAATCTTTCCATGATCTTTAAATTGAACTAATAGCCTGGCATTCTAAATTTGTACGGAGATGCCACAGAAAGGAGACTATGTAAATAGCTTCCAGAATAAGAAGGGAGATGACACAGACCAAACCAACAGAAAGAGAATATTTAGATACTTCTCACAAACAAGTATTTTCTCATACTTGGCTAAATAAATGTAGAACCAGGCCATAGATAAAATATGTCTGTGATTAAAATATGGATTAATTCAGGGCCAGTGGTATAGCTCAGTGGACTAACCACTTGCTTATGTAAGCACAGGGCCAGTGTTCAATCTCTGGCACCACATGCTATATCAGCCCCACCCCTTGTGATGGAGTCTGGGTGTGGTGGCTCATGTCTGCAATCCTAGCACTAGGGAGGCAGAAATCAGTAGGATCAACATGGGTCTGAGCTGTGTGGTGAGACTCTGCACAGTTTATTAAAAAAAAAAAAAAAAAAAAAAAAAAAAAAAAAAAAAAAAAAAAAAAAAAAAAAAAAAAAAACATACCTTAAACACTGATCAGGTCAGTAACTGTGTTGTTGCAAAAAAATATTTTTCTCTTGGCCCAGGAGTTACAGAAAAACTCAAACTGATAAGACAAACTGGGATCACAGGGCTGATATCATAATGGATAACAAATAGTTGCTTAGCTCAATACAGACGTTATTGGCTTAAATATGGTAACATGTAAGTATTGTTTCAGTGTCTGGCGCATCAAAATTTCTAATTCCTTTAAAAAATTTGTTAGCCTTTTAAATCCTTGAGAGTTAGAAAGATATGAGGATTTTGTTTGGCTTTAACTTTATATCCTACTCTTACCATACATTAATTTAATATCCACCAGGTCTCGATGAATATTCTCACACTGTAGGCCATGTACCACCCAATATGGGCACTCAGTGATAAAACTTTGAAAAGCCTTTATACATGGAATTATATGATATAAATTGCCTAAAAAGGGAAATAATTTTTGAAATAATCAATGGGAACTGAAGAGTTGACAGGCTATGCCTTATTGTGTACCTGCTATGGCAACAAATTAATACTTGTTAATCTTTCGTTTTTTCCTCCCTTCACTCTTTCATTTTGAGCTCTCCTTTTGTATCATAATGAAGTAATCTGATTAAGCATTTAGAACATTAGTTAAGTGACAGAAATCAAAAGTCAAAATAATAGTTTTGTGACAATGCATTTATTTGTATGGTTTCCTTCCATAGGTCTGCTGCATAAATAAAGCACATATATTTTGTCTATTTGCTCTCACGTTTTCTTTTAAAGCATGTTTTATGAATTAAAATATAGTTTCCTTAGTGAAAAAAAATAAATAAGGAATGTGCAGGTGGTCTAAAGAAATCACCAAGAAATAAGTATAAAATTTTAAAATTAAATATGAGAAATGTATTGCCCAGTAGTTATTCAACTCATCCCTAAAACTAGCTAATCATTCTCTCAAAATTAAAATAGCCAGCGCAGAATTGGTTTTCCAGCCTTCCCACTCCACCTGCTAAGCTTTCTCAGCTCTTTCTCATCTTAATTTTCTGAATTATCATCCGTACAGCTGCGCAAATTAAAAATCTGAATTTTTTCTCGATGGTGTTTCTATCTCCCTCTTCAAAACAAACGCATCATAAAGTCCTATGTAATCTGTGTCCACGATAATCTAACGCAGTGCACCTACAGTGATCATGTTAACCATGGTTTGGTGCATTTCCCCCAGTATGCAGGTGGAGCCCCCGTGAGGAGGCCCTAACCCCTCAGCTTGCCCTCCCTCTCTCCCAGCCTTCACCTGTTGTCTCCGTCTCTCTCAGGTGCCGTGGCTTCACTTTCTTGACATCAAGTGCTTCTCTGTTGCTTCTATCCTTGGGCTTTTGTGAGTCTTTTCCCTTGTTCTCATCTCCACAAAGCCAGCTTCTCTGACCTCATTATGTAAATTCACCTTTTGTTATTTTAAAGAGAATAAAATACATTAGAAGCAACATAGAATTTCAAAAAACAAGATGATAGATGTTTAACAATCATTGGTACATTGCATATTTTTTGTCTTCAAACTAGTTACTTAGATTGCAAAGCTGATAAAAAAATGAGTGTGTTCCATAAACAAGTAGAAATTATCAATCTTGGCTACCCTGGGAGTCTATGTAAATATATTTTTCACTTCTTTATTTTCTCCTTTAAGAATAAAATATTTCAAAACAAGTTTCTTTGAAATTACTCTATTTTAACTATATCACTAATATTTCTCTTGTGTACTTGCTTATTATCTCTCTCTCTCTCTCTCTTTTTTTTTTTTTTTTTTTTTTTTTTTTTTTTTTTTTTTTTTTTTTTTTTTTTTTTTTTTTTTTTTTTTTTTTTTTTTTTTTTTTTTTTTTTTTTTTTTTTTTTTTTTTTTTTTTTTTTTTTTTTTTTTTTTTTTTTTTTTTTTTTTTTTTTTTTTTTTTTTTTTTTTTTTTTTTTTTTT
>PVJA010000567.1:0-33141 GCA_004027025.1 Myocastor coypus | reverse complement strand
GAGGCTGGCCTTGAGCTCACTTTCGTAGCCCAGGCTGGTGTCGAACTCTCACTGATCCTCCTGCCTCAGCCTCCCGAGTGCTGGGATTACAGGCGTGCACCACCATGCCCTGCTTTGCTTATTATCTCTTATATTTACTAAGATACAAACTTGAAGGAAATAATGTCATAATTTGTTGTTTGTTTTAGAACAGATCCTGACACAAAATAACAAATATTCACTTGTATTTACCACTATCATCTTTCTGTTATTGTCATTGTTTTTATTATTTGATTTCCAGAGTGACCTACTTTCTACCAAGTGGTGTTGCATAAATTGTTTTGGGCAGTTACATGGATCTCTTATTGCTGCTGTAGTCAGTTACTACCACCATAGTCATTTGGAAACAATCCCACACATACAGGGATCTTACAGTTATGTTGGTCAAAGTCCTGTTACACTCAACTGATTCTCTATTCTGAGTCTCAGAAAACTACAGCAAAAGTATTGGAGAGCATATTTTCTCCTGCGACAAATTTCAGGGAGAATCTCCTGCGACTTCTCAGGTTGTTTTCACAAAGCCCCTCTGTCTCACTGAGGACTTATTTTCCCATTTATCTGATTGTTGTTGGACCTGAATTATGCTCAGCTTCTAGCAGGCACCTGTGTTTCCTGGTTCAAAGCTTTCCTCAAAGCTGAAGTCCTTCTCTTTAATTCTGTCTTTTCCCCTAAAGGGATGGATTGAATATTTGTTGGTTAATATGCCTCATAATGAAATTTTATACATTTTTCCTATTTTTGATCACTTTACTGAGAAAGTCGATCTTTCAGCCTTGTCAGGTAGAGCTGGGACCAGTTGTCTCATGGTCGTACAATAGCTAATGCAGTGTTAGGTAACACATTCACTTTTAAAGCCAGAAAGGCCTGTGGACTGAAGAAGATGCAGGAATAGATTTCTTCATTGATCCCACTGCCCCCAAACACTTCTTTCATTGGTGCAAACTGACAAGTGAATACTCAGGTTTAAGAGAGTGCACACAGATAAGTGAGATTTATGTCTCTGTTGTAAGCGATTAGCAAGAGAGAAGAGGAGTGAAATCTATTAGTCTATTTTTCCAACTACCAGATATACTAAAGGAAATAAATATAAAAAAGATTATCATTCAATTAATTAATTTAGAAAATGTCAGCCAACGTTTGCAAGTTTCTTTCCAAGTAGATAGAATTTATTGAGGGTGTTCTGGGGAGTGTTACTTTTTGCTTTAATATTTTCATCTGTTCAGTAGGAGAGCAATTTTTCCATGCTATTGCAGATGAAGCAATTCCCTTGGAAACAGGGAAGGCATAGGATGATTGACACCCGACCTGCATTCTTATTTTATTGAGATGTTAGCATGCCACTCATTGGGAAATAGACCGCTAAATGACATTCATATTTACCAGATGGACTGTCAAGGTATATTCAGTGGCATCCCCTCTCTAGAATATAGCTTAATGCCTAATACCATTTTGTCAAGGGTTTCAGATTTGCCGTTGCAGAATAAGCTAGCTTACTCCATATAACTCCCGGTATGCTTTCCTGCTTAGGGTAAGTTTGGTGCATCTCTAATTTCTCATGTGAAAATCTACACATTGCCAAGAAAAATCATCTTCTGTTTGCTCCATTTAACTGCATCTCCTCAACTATTATTGAATTTTTTTTCTTTTTTATATAACATGTTTGACTTGCCGGAACACAGTGGATAGGAAAATTCAGTTAAGAGTCATATATGCAGGCGAAACTCAAGGGATTTTATTTATAGATCTCAGCATTCTCAATTTCCTTAGAATTTGAAACACATGAAGGCTATGATCACAACTCCTTTGCAGTAGAAAATAAGACCTTTGAAATACTCTAAATCTGAGACAGTTTTCCTCATTGAACAGACATTAAATTTGAAGACAGAGCTTACCATCAAATCTAATACTAAATTTTAAAAAAGGATAATTTATATTCTGCTTTTACATTCATTTTAAGTGCTGTACTCATTTTTGGAATAATGTCATAGGCTAAAGCACACCATTGCTATCCTATTTAACAGAGGAGGAATTTGAAGTATTGCCCTTGCTTGGACTTCCATAACAAAACAGGGCTAAGCACCTACCTAGCACCTACCTAGCACCTATCTAGCAAGCGCAAGGATCTGGGTTCCATACCTGGTACCACATGCCATTCTAGCCCCAAAACCTCAGGCACAACATACTGGCCACTAAAACTGAACGTGGTTGCACACATCTGTAATCCCAAGGCTGGGGAGACTGAGCTAGGAGAATCACTGTGAGTCTGAACTACGCAGTGAGACCTTATATAAAATGAAAAGAAAAACAAAACACAGTATACTGAATGAATCAAACAACAGAAATTTATTTTGCTACCATTCTGGATGTTACAAATGAGAGATCAGGTGCCAGCATGGTCAGTCTGGGATGAGGACTCTACCTTTGTATTTCAGAAGGAACCTTCTCTTAAGTATTCATATAACCTCTTCCTTCAGCTATCACCAAAAGAGAGAAGTGGAGCTCTGATGTATCTTCCTAGAACTGCATAATCATATATATGAGAGCCTGGTCCTCATGATTGCATCTGTATCTAATTGCCTCCCAATGTTCCCATTTCTAAATGACATTTCTAAATGACAGGGCCTTAGCACTTAGTATATGAACATGTTTTGGAAGCACAAAACGCAGTCTGTAGCAAGTACAAGTCATGAATGTATCTTGGTCATGACCAGGAGGCAAACAAGAAAATAAGTGCGCAGATCCATACAGTCAGAATCGTGTGTGTGTGTGTGTGTGTGTGTGTGTGTGTGTGTGTGTGTGTGTGTCTGAGCTGCTTCAGTGTTCTATAGCCATGACCTTTAGCAAACAGGACAGGAGAGCACAGAGCAGTTACCTTCAAGTACAGGGTGACAAATTCAGCATTCTCTCCTTCTTTCAACATATGCTCTCTATGGAAAGGAATATGTTTACTATACCAGGATGTAAATCATAGGCTTTGCAGCTGCTATTTAAAGTGTGAAGCCATGAACCATCATGTATTCATAAAATTAGAGGCCAAATTCTTAATTGCTTTTAAATATTAAGGAATCAAATTATATATGTTAACATTTTGAAACCTTTAGTTTTTTGATTTAAATTTACATATATTTCACATGATGCATGAATACTATTGAATCCAGTTATGTTTTTGTATTTTATTTTATTGATGTATTATTTATGTATGTTTTATTTTATTTATGTATTATTTATGTATGTTTGTATTTATTTATTATTTTAGGGAAGGGTCTACAAGGTGTTCAGAGCCTCACTACTAGATTGGGCTCAGTGCTCCACCTGTTTACTGCCTCCCAACAGCTGGGATTACAGGCATGCACCACTACACCCAGTGTCAGCTACTCTCAGTGTGCTCCTGGGGTGGGGCTAGCATAGCAGGCCCGGGGATCAAACCCCCAGTCCCTGTGCCTGCTTGTCGGCACTTTAATCCGCTGAGTTATTTGGCCAACCCTAAAGATTTTGAATGGTTTTTGTAATAATAAAATATATTTCTTAGAAATAACTTTACTCAGCGATTTTATATATTAATAAAGAACATCCTCTTGCTACTAGTATGACCACATTATATAATGGAAAATCTGAAAAAGCAGTGGAAGGTCTTACTCCTATAGGGTTATAATTATTATCACAATGGGCTTAATTATAGATTAATACAGATTTATGCACAAAGTGTTTTGCAGCTTATCATACTATTATATTTGTGTTTTAAAGTTGATGGTCAGTGTTATATGCCTAGATATTTTTTACAAGATCACAATGATAAGTCTTTAATTAAAGCATTTGAGTTGTAAACTTTGATAGATATGAACAGACTTCACTTCGTAGATGTGACCAAATCGCAGAAGTAACTCATGAGTCTGCTGGGCATTGTCACAGTTGTGCGACTGTGTCCTTACTGTACAGTGTGAGAGTGTGTGGTGTACAATGTGCAGTCAGAGCCAGAATGTCCAGAAGCAAGAGGAAAAGAAGTGGGGATATGAAGGGTGTCTCTGTTACTCTTCTTTCACTGTTGGGACAAGTAACTGATATGCAAACTGAAGAAAGGAAAGGTTTCTTTGCCTTACGATTACTAGAGGATTGGTCCATACTCAACTGGCTCCAAGACAGACTGGCACAGGGCAGAAGGCAGCAGTTCATGGTGGCAACCAAAAGAAGAAAGCAAAATGGGGGAGTAAGAGCAGCAATGGCTACAGAGAGGAAGTCTGTCTTTCTTAAATTGCATTCAGGCTATGTAGGCCAGGATGCTGCTCACAATCACAATCCCAGCAGCACTAAGAGCAGTAATCCCAGTGGTCATGAGTTAATCTCAAACTCTAGAAATCCCTGCTCCATGACTATATGAGACTTTGCGGGGATAACAAACCATAACAGAGGGGACTTCTAGGAAGCAAGAAACAGTGAATATTGGGTATTTGTACCAAAGATGTGTAAGAAGACCTTCCTTGGACTTAGGAATGTATCTAATGAAACATTCTCCTGAAACCAAACTCATTCATAATTCAGGGACTTATATCATTCTATGCTACAGTAATTTTATTTTTTGTATAATCCAAGAAGTTAAACCTATGGGTGGAATAAAAAGAAGCCATAGCCGGGCGTGGTGGCGCACGCCTGTAATCCCAGCACTCGGGAGGCTGAGGCAGGAGGATCGCTGTGAGTTCGAGACCAGCCTCGGCTACAAAAGTGAGTTCAAGGCCAGCCTGAACTGCACAGTGAGACCCTGTCTCAAAAAGACAAAAAAAAAACAATAAATAAAAATAAAAAAAATAAAAATAAAAAGAAGCCAAATAATAATTTTGTTGTTGATCTGGGTTTTAGGTTACAAGCGTGCTGATTTCTAGTACTGCACCCAATTACCCTATTCTCTTCCTTCAACATGTCTGACATGTAAGAATTAACTCTTGATAAAACATAATCTCTGTCTGGGGTTATTTTGTAGTATGATGAAGAAATGATGAAAGCAGTCACAAACAAATCCAGCCTATGAAGACTAAAATAATGTCTAATCCTTCCGTGACAAGTATAATATCAAACATCAAGATATTTTAGTAATCCATTACTTCATCTGTTAGACAGAGTGAGATAACAGAATCCATTTAGAAGTAACTAGTATGGGTAAACCCTTGGATGGAAAATTTGAGATAGCTGTTTAAAAAAGACAAAAACACTACGAGATTCAAGAAAACACAGAGAAGTAATTTAATACAGAGAGACTTAAGGAAGAGATGGCAGCAACTTAATATATCAGACTGGGCTGGGGAGTAGGCTGAGGAGTTTAAGTATCTGCCTGGCAAGCACAAGGACCTTAGTTCGATCACTATGCTACTGGTGTGGTGGCGCACACTTGTAATCCCAGTGCTGGGGAGGCTGAGACAGGAGGATCACTATGAGTCTGAGCTGCATAACAAGATTCTGTACCAAGTAATTAAAATAACATTTTAAAAACTAAAGGATACACTATGTAAAATGATGAATTTGACACAAGTTTTCAATATGTGAATTGATTAAACAAAAAGAGTTAGTAAGCTTGAAGACAGGCTCTTTGACAATGGAATCAGAAGAGAAAGAAGAACAAAGAATAAAGAGGAATGAAGAAAGAGTGCATAGGACAACATAAATGAGAAAATATTCATGTTGTTACAGTTCAAGAGGGACTTGAGAATGAGAAAGAGATAAAGAATTTATTCAAAGGAAGACTAACCTAAAAATTCACCAAGCCTACAGACATATAACAAATATACAGGTATAGGAAAGTTGTTGCCAAATGTTGCCAATGGAATTCACCACAACCAAATTTATCTGAAGAGATAATAAGCCACTCAACGTGAAAGAGAAAGAGATTTTGTAGGCAACAAGAGAACATGACACATTAGGGTGTTTTATTTCACCTACTTCATCTTGCAGTAGACTTCTCAGAAGGGACCATACAGGCCAAAGAGATTTGTCTAGTCTTTTCACAAAGTTGAGAGGGAAATGCAGGAATCAAGAAAACTAAAAAGTCTCAGTTTCTGTTTTCTCATTGCTTGGACAAATACCTAATGCCCCAAATGAAGAAAGGCAAGGTTTATTTACCTCACAGTTACTGGAGGCTTCAGTTCACACTTGGCTGGTTCCAAGGCTGAGTGGCACAGGGCAGAAGGCAGCAGTTCATAGCTGTGACAAAGAACAGAGGGCAGAAGGGAGAAGTAGAAGCAACAATGTCTACAGAGACAGCTCCCTTAAGATGCAATCTGGCTATATGACCGAGACTGGGTATAGTGCTCACACCCACAATCCTAGCAGTACTAAAACCCATAATCCCAGACTTGATCATGAATTAACCTCAAACTCTAGAAGTCCTCACCCCTGACTGTATGACACTTTGGGGGAACAATTTAGACACAAACCATAACATAAACCAAGGAACATTATGATTTAGCAATGGAAGAGAGATAAAGATTCCCAAAGGCTGAAATATTTCTCCACCACACTTGTCTGATAAACAATACTCAAAGAAATTCTTCCAACTAAAAGAAAGAGATGCTGATATGTAAAAGTATGGATCCATTTATTAATGTTCTTTTCATGTAACCAAACTCAGGGAATTATCACCTTTTTAAGCAAATATTCCTTTGTAGATATTTGCAACACAGGCGCAGTGACCCCGTTTGGGAAGTAAACATTGCAAAGACCAACATATGTCTTATATCAAAGATGACTTTATATTTGCAATGGAACACATATGAAAGAAGGTTCTGATTATCTTATTATATGAACTAGCTTCCTTCACCATGAAGTAGAGCCTAATATATGAATTTAGAAAATTTATTTTAGAAAGTAACAAGCGTCTTATATTGGAGAATGGAGCACTGAAGAGAATTTAATAAGCATTTATTGAATTATAGTTTAGAAGAATCTAACAATAGAGTGAGTTTGTGAGTTGATCACTAGGGGTTATTCTTTCTGAACATCTAGGAGGGGTCATATAGAAGATTCCTCACAATTGCTTCCCTGAAGAACAGTAGTGAGGATTGTTTAAGGACTCACCATTTCCTAACTTTAAGATTTCCTCAATGGGGTAGGTGGCAGTCAATTTTCCATGTCAGGTAGACTGGGCAACAGAGTATCTAGATATTATGTCAAACTCATTTTAGATGTTTAAAGGGTGACTATCAATAAGATCAATGCGTACATGTGTAGAATGAGTAATGCCAAGCATCCTTCATAATGTAGGCTTCATCATTTTTGTTGAAGGTCTGAATAAAAAAAAAAAAAAAAAAGCTGATTTTCCCTCAAATGAAAGAGAATTCTTCTACCTAAGAGCCCTCAACTAGGGACCATGGCTTTTCCTGGTTATAGAAACCTTGTTGCTTCTGTCTTGAACCTTAACATCAGTCTGCAGATGTTTTTCCAGTCTCCATAATTCATTAGTGAATTCCTGACAATTGACAGATAGATTAGAGAGATAGATGATCGATAGATAATTAGGTAGAGATGGAAAAATAGAAAGACAGACAGATCTATTGATTCTGTTTTTATGGAGAAAGATAGGTGATAGTAGTATCTAGTCTTAAAAAATAAAAGAAAAGAAGGAAGCCAGTGATGTAGCTCAGTGTGAAGTCCCTATGTTCAATTCACAATACGTGAAAAAGAGACGCAATTATTTATACAGAGAAATTTACAGAAGGACTTAAACAAATCAAGTACAACTTTACTATGCCTATGTAAAAATTTAAATATAAGCATTTTGCCAGTTTCAATGATTTATTTCTTCTGCAAATGATCGAATTCTGAATTCCGTTGCCATTTTGACCATATGGTCTACTCTGGACATCATAATTGTTGAAACTCAAACAACCATGGCTAAAAAGAAAGAAAAGTGGAACAAACACAATACAATGTGTCTTTGTCTTTAGTGACAAGAGTTTTATGCGATGCAATGCATGATTTATTAAAGGAATTTGAGCCTATTAAATCAGGACAAGGGAGGATGAAAATTCATATCCTGTTTATAATGAGCTTTTGAAAATGATGCCAGTTCATTAAATAGTCAGTTGATGAATATTTATTAAGCACTTACAATATTGCAGGAACATTGCTATGTAGGATACATTAGCAAATTCAGTAAATAGAATTCCTTCCCTCATAAAGTTTACCATCTATTATGGGTAGCAATAACTTAACGTTTGAGTCACTGCTAGGAGGCAAGCAGAGTAAGGGATATTTTGCCTAACAAATGCCATAAGTTCTTTCCTCTCTTCTTTCACATTTATTTATTTTTTTATCTTTTTTTGTGTGTGGTCAGCTCAGCCTGCCCTGGGGGTGAGACTGGCATGTCATGTGGTACTGGAGATCAAAGCATAACTCCCATGCTTGCCTAAGGTTGCCTAAGCAGGTGCTTTAGAATGCTAAGCTACCTCACCAGCTCACCAGCCCATGTTCTTTTGTTTAAGGAATATAGAGTTTTAATAATTCTCACTTATACACAAAATTCCAAAAACTACCTCTCATTAAACTTATGTAATAGAAATTTAGTGTCAACAGCCCCAAGAGTTTCAAAAATTAGGAAGAAAGCAGTATGATAGATATCCTTATTCTCACTGAAAATTGGAACCTTTTTAAAAATGATTAGGAATTGTTTTATGTCTATTTACAAGGAATTGAGTGCCCAGTGATCTGAGCATCTAGATGTACACAAGGTTGGTGCACTTTTTACAAAGCTACCTTAGTGAGTGCCTCTGTGCTTGGCTAGTTGCTGACTTCAACAAATTGTTTCTCTGCTTAACTCATTGTGAGCTAAGTTCATCATTTCCATGAAAGCTTTTCTGCAGTTCATCATTTCCATCAAACCTTTTCTCTCAAGCACCTCATAGGCTTCTGAGGAGTTAGTTGTGAGTCAGTGTACGCTGTAGCAAGGGTAGGTGGCATCTAGTGTGACAGCCTTTATGGGCTTCCTGCAGAAGGGAAGAGAGTCACTGAATTACAGACCTTCATATTGTCAAGGCAAGATGCTCAAGCCCGTTCTTTCATTCCTTGCTTATTTCTATCTATCAGAAAAAGAATATTAATGTCAAAATTGAATATTTGGTTCTGTACTAGGCACTGTTCTAAGATATAGGTAATCCAGTAATTTCCTTGCTTTCTATAGTTTCATTTTCTCCAATGACTTTAGACAAAAAGCAAAATTATCAAGAATGCAAATAAGAAAAATCCATTTTTTTTCCACATTAAGTACTTTCTCCTATTTTCTTTTAGCATGACGTGGAGAAGCCTGAGCTCACGTTGTAAAGCAGCCTTGTGCACTGAACCTAGTTAGTAAGTGCAGCGGTGAATGTTCACAGGTTTGCAAATATCACAGCACGGTCTTCCAGTTGCCTGTCCCTATAGGGAACGCTGGGAAATCATGACCAGCCAAAACTTTCATTGTTATGTTTAAAAGATGTAGGGCCAGAATGACTAATTAAGCCTCTCTCAGGTTTTTGACCCACAGACTCTTTACAACACAAGTCTATTGTTTTTAGGGTTAATCTGTTATATAGTCATAGATAACTAGTATGATGTTCAATTCAGTGAACTTAAAATAGGTTGATAACATGTATGCTGGGAACAGAAAGAACTGTAAATAGTTTTACCTCAAAGACCAGTAATCTATTGAGCATAAGTAAGACTTTAGGTAAAAACAAAACTATAAAGAATTCAATTAAGGAAACATCCTACCTTTTTTTTTTTCTCTTGTCACTTTTTAGAATTTATTTATTTGTTTGTTTATTTTGTTATTCTCCTGCCTAGCAGTGGGCAAACTGAGTCCAAATAGTGGATTTTTATAGGAAAACCTATGGGCATTCTCTGTGTGAACTGTCAGATAAGCAAGTGTCTAGAGTTAGCGCAGTTGTAATAAATAACCGGGACAAGAGTATCTTAATTTTTCCTGCTGGAATCAAGCTTATATTTGACAATGTTGTTTTGTGCCAAACATAAGAGGCTTAGCCAGCAGAAGAAAATCTCTTGAGATAGCCGAGTGTTGGAAGTCTGAACTCAGCATTACAAGGTGTTCCTTGGTTTCCTTTGTTTTACTGTCTATTGTGAAATGTGTTAGATTTGAGATTACAGTTTTCCCAAGGAGCCCACAGGCATGGCCGTAACTTTGCTAACAGGTACAACTCTGTTATTTATTTTTCATCATCCCCTGGGCTTTTTTGCTCGAGGTGTCTGAGTGTTGTTGCATATGCCCAGTGTTTCTTGGCTCCTCCTACCTCTGAGTCCTTAAAATACCCTGCTTGATCTTCTAAGATGCATTTCTTGAATAACCTTCGGGGATACATACTCATTGTTCTTAATGTTCACATAGCATTTTTCCAGAATGCCATTTGTAAATGAATTCAGAGAATCCAAAAGCTTCCTTACACTGTAGAATCACTGCATGTTATTAAATTATCCACTTATCTATTAAGACCTGAGACTCTACCCAAGAGAATGCAAAATTTATTAAAACTATAACCACCCTTGATACTCAATATTTTTCTTACTGTTTTGATAAGGGGATGACATCATGATTTGTATTATTTGTCTGTATTTGAAAGCGTTGTATTTAACTGTGACTCTGAAGACAGGAATATATTTTTGTTCACTTTTGCTTGAATAACCTCTATGAAAGTTCTTGAAACGCTGTATGAAATTGGTAATGCATAAATAAATGAATAATTGAAAAATATAATTATCAACTAAGAATGAATAATGTTACTCTCATATATAATCAAAACAATGTCTCCTTTTTAGCTTTAATGTCTTCTACTTGTTTGGCCTCTTGTTTCCCACAGATAGCCATTGATCAGATTTCTAATGAATGAATGGATTCAAAATAAATCCCAGAGAACCAATTCAGTCATATTTAACCCTTAACATGTATCTGCCATGTCATAATTCTTAGGCAATCCTCATTTTACACTTAAAAACATGTTTGTTTATATAATTTTTATTATTATAGTATTTACTCCAATTCAGAGAGGAAAATGTACATGTTAAAACCCTGAGCCCTTATTAATATCAACATTTATATCAATAACCACTTCTATACTTTCTATTGTATCAGACAGGACCCTCTTTTGGCAAGAAAAGCAGCCTAATTTCAAACAAATTTAGCAAGAGTAATGTATTGGTGCACCTGGCCTAGAAAGAAGCTAGTGTTAGTAGTGAGTCCAGAAAACATGGAAGTTAAAGCTCTTATTTTCTTTTGTATCTGAATACCAAATTCTTTTATAGATCAGTATTCTCACTACATAGGCATCCTATGTATAAGTGATTTTTCTTTTCCTTTCTTTTTTTATCTGGCTTTATTTTTGCTTTACTTTTGCAGTACAGTTGAATTAGTACAGTCCCTTCACATTGAGCTATATCCCTAGTGTTATTAATTTATTTTTCATGTTTGAGAATGATCTAACTATGTTGCTTAGGCTGGGCTCAAAATTGTAGTCTTTCCACCTCAGCTTATCAGAGTGCTGGAATTAAAGGGACGTATCAGCACACCTAACTAGTTCTGTGCTTAAACTATTATGTTATCATCTCTACTCATAATTTCAAAGCTTAATTCTAAACATAAAAGAAGACTGCTGATTGGTCCCAGGAAAAACAATTGTTATACATTGGGTCAACAGTGCTGATCAGGAGATTCAAATGGTCTCACTTTTGGGTTTAGAAACCTGTAGGTTGGTTGAAATGTTTTACAGAGTCATATGAAATTGAAAGGCAATTTAGCAGATATTCGACAAAGCAGAGTAATGCTGAGATATTTTGCACCGAAATATCATTAAATAGCTATAACTATTACCTTTATACGAAAAGGTATGGATAATAAAAAGTAGTGTATAGCACAGAAGAATTACAAACCCACTTTTCTGGAATTTCACATAGCTTACTGTGTAAGAGAGTAGCTGCAATAGAAGCTAAATGCAGAAACTAGTGTTCGCTAGCCACATCAAATTTAATGGACTTACTGATATCAGAACATGAGAAGATAAAGTTCCTGTGCTCAGAATTCTGGAATTGAAGGTACCTTAAGCAGATTTTTATGTCTTCTGCAAATTGCCCTTGGCAGAATAACAAATCCCAACAGCATAGAACATATTAGAGTTATCCCTTAGTGTGTGATCTATGTTACACATTGAAGAAATAACAAGCCTGCAAGACATTATATGCAAGACAAGAGGAAAACAAAAAAGGTCTAATTTACTAACATAGCAATTGTTCTAGGATAACAAGGAAAGAATGGAAGTATATACTGATGTCCTTGTTGGCTCATCTGTCTAAACAGCTGTAAAGCTTATGCTTTTATTTATTCTTTTGAACGTTGCTAGCTTTGAAACTCCATTGAATAGATTAACATATCCATTATCTTCCTAAATTGTCACATCTCATTGTATGTGGTAGAGTGATCACCACAACAGTTAGATTTCAGATTGCTAAATATGGGTGTTTTTTCAGGCGAGAGGGCTGAATGTTCTGTGTTTAATTGGATTATAGGACCAACCAAATCATTAGAACACAGAAACGGATGTCTCTAAATCTACCACTTGGAGTTATATCTTTTGGTTATGCCAGGTAGCTTGCAATTAACTTAATGCCACACATTTAGCCCAATTGATGCCTGCCAAAAGCTTTGTGTTCTGCTAGATATCAACTTATTAAGCATTTAATTTACTTATGAAAAGTCAGCCCTATTTTATTTCTATTTGAAAATAGAAACAAATCGTTACAACTTCTTTCTTCATATATGTGCATTCATTTATAAATGCAGGCTTTTTCTTCACTTTCCAAGGGATCTTTAGATGAGATTCTACCTAGGGGCTGCTACTCTACTGAGGACTTCTTCATTTCTTGCAGAACAGGTTTGGAAATAATAGATTGCAGAAGTAGTTTCAGCTGCTTTGTTTGAATGGGGATTCGGAATTTATTACTGTTAATAAAAGCTTAGAGACCTCATGATTCACTTTAGAAATAGACAAACCAAAGGTTTAAATAACTGAGCATTACTGAAATAGACACACACACACATACAAACACACACACACACACACACACACACACATTATATATGTCCCCATTGTATATAGATATTGGAGAATTGTTTAATGGGCAGGGGAGAATCCACAGACTTCATTCATCACTGATTTAGTACTGTGTATTGAGAATTTCCAGGGTCAAGAGCAAAAAGTGATGTATTCTAATGTGGATAATCAATCCCCCTTGGTTCTTTTTTTTTTTTTTTTTTTTTTTTTTTTTTTTTTTTTTTTTTTTTTTTTTTGTCTATTTGAGACAGGGTCTCACTGTATAGTTTAGGCTGGCCTTGAGCTCAGTTTTGTAGCCCAGGCTGGTCTCGAACTCTCACCGATCCTCCTGCCTCAGCCTACCGAGTGCTGGGATTACAGGCGTGCGCCACCACGCCCGGCTTCCCCCTTGGTTCTTATTTCTGTACTTCTCTCCCTTGTATTTCCCTCCTCCTCTTGGTTCCCTTCCTATTTGCAAGAGGGAAAAAGGATCTCAAGTCCTTTGCAAAGTAAAAAGATCATATACTTACTGCCTAATATAATTTTCATTTTGCTTTTTTTTTTTTTTTTTTTTTTTTTTTTTTTTTTTTTTTTTTTTTTTTTTTTTTTGAGACAGCATCTTCTTAATTGACCCAAACTAGGCTTAAACTTGTGTTTCCCCTGCCTCAGCCTCTCTGATCACTAGAACCAGAGGTGTGCTCCACAGTGCCTACTGATGTCACTGTCAGGGCAAGATCATAAGGAGATCAGCTTGGTTTCTGCCAGCGTGAGAGACACCCTTGCAGCCTGCTCACGGAGTGGTGGAGCATCAGAAATACATGAGGCTTGAAAACTTATAACACAGATACCATGCTTGAAAAACTGATTCTGAAATTCTAATTAGGAAATAAGTCTGAGAAGCTCTTTTATTTTTTTAACAACGTTAATTGTTTTTATGTCTCTCAATGTTAGGTTTCAGACCAATAGACATTTTTTAAATTTAGATTTGGTATTTTCTCATCTATTTTCATAGAGATCATTTTCTGATAAAAATCACATCTAAAGTCAGACAGATATTTTTGATATTGGTGAACTGTAACCTTGAGCTAGTAAATAATCCTCCATAAGCCTTGGACATCAATATCCATTGACAGAGACCATCCTATCTTCCTCAAAATGACATAATGAGGTCTAAATGAGAGCATACTCAAAACAAGGTTAGCATAGAAATAAGAACATAAAAATAGATATGACTCATGTCACTATTACTAACAAAAGCCCACAGTTCCAGTTTAAAACACTTGTAGTTACATTTTTCAAAAATCTAAAATTTTTAGATTAAAAATTTATTAACATATATTCAATACAATGCACTGACATATTAATTATTCAGTCTTTTAAGTTATTAAGAGATTTCTAAAATACTACAATTAACTTAACATCCTTCCAGGTCAATTTCTGCCATAGAATGAACTGAGGTCAGGTCAGGTGTTTCATTAACAAGTTATAAAAGTGTATTATTAAGAGGTTTGGGACTTCAGGCCAGAAATTTATTATACAAATTGTGAGAGGCAGAATATTTTAAATGATTGAGAACCATCTGGCTTTATCTTGGGAACATACTAAATGCGCGTCTTTGCTTGGCCTCTGGTCCTTGCATACTCTAAATTTTAGCTTGGTTTCTTGCTTGCCCAGTGTTATGGGTTCAATCCTCAGATCTTCCCATAGGAAAGTTGTATGTTGTAGTATGAGTTCACACAAGACAATGAACTGTAAAACAGATTTTAACTCCGGGAATTTCTTGCCATTTCCTACACATACTTATGTTTCTCCTGGTTCCTGACACTGTGCTTTGCCATGAACTTCACACTTCCTCACACGTTGTTGTTAAAATTGGTGACATTACCTCCTCTCTTTGTTATGTCTGTGGGTTAAGCTGAATACATAAGGAATGTTCTTTAACAATTTTTCCCCAAAAGTCTCAGTAATTTTTTATTCCTTTGTGACATTAATGATGACTATGATCAGACGAATGTGGGTTTGCTATAAATAACTCACCTACTCATCATGTGTATATGCAAAACTACTCATCTACACATGCAGGGCTGCATACCATGATGCACACATTTAACATACTTTCATGCATATATTCTATACACACATACAACACACACACCTGCACACACATACACATACACACACTCATATTTCTCCTCTCTTAAGTATAAACCTACAACAAATCTGACTTGTGTCTTCTGATTTCTAATCACTAGAAAAGCCAGGCATGCCCTATGCATGAGAATGCTATTATCCCAAAATGGAGGCAAGAGCAAAGTTACCTCCTTTGCCTTTAAAATGCCCTTTCTTGAAGGGCAGCTCATAAAGAAAAGAAAACAAAACAAAAAGCACTCAGCAGATATTTAAAACGGTTTATGCATCATGATAGGTTCTATTCTGGGTCACTTTGCACACCCAAATTGTTTTTTGTGACTATTAACAATGTCATGCTGAGCAATTTAATAAACACAATCAGTGGTAAAGCCTGCTACTTTTGTTTGCTCCTTCGAAAAATCATCCTCCTATATATATATCTACCCGTGGTTATAAGCCTGCTTCCTTAACTAGAGAATCTTCAAGAATAATTTCTGCATGTATGATAAGGATCTTTTCTTTGTGGGTGACAGAGCCTATTTTGCCGTTCCTATTCACACTCAAATTGTTCTTGAGGAACAATTCAGGCATCATTTGTGTGGGCCTCCCACAGGCAGAATAGGTTAATAGTCAATGTCACCTTCACGGGGCTATTCTTTGGATAGAGACCATTAAGGGAAATAGCTGTTTCAGTGAGTGGCATATTAAAGTTCTAGCCCAGAGCTCTGTCAGCTCATGGTCCCAATGTTTGTGAGCGTGGCTCAGTGAGAAAGCTATAGCACCTTCCCATCCTCTCCAAGAAGTAAATACAAGGGAATCTAGCCATAAATCTAAACTATGGGAGTGTGGGGGCCGCTAGTGATCCACAGGAGGCTGAGAGGGGTCACTGCCTTGTCACTGTTCAGCTTCTTTTCTCCAGCACACCATTTTCTGTGGATTCTCCCAGCCTCATGTCAGTCAGCCTTTTGGGCTTTCTGTTTGCTCTCCAGCCACTCTTATTCATGAGTTGAACAGATTAGGCCTGCAGCTTTGTGCCTAAATTAATTTCCTCGTCCTCAGTGTGTCCTTCCTTAACATCTATGTCTCTGAAATTTTGTAACTTCCAGCCACAGCTTTGCCTGTGTTTGTGGAGGTAAAGTGTTTCCTATGTGTGGATAGTAACAATCCTAAAATCAGCCATGTTTCTCTTTTAATTACAGTTTCCTGGATGCTCCAAACAAAGTGTTTATGTTAGGCAAGATTCTAAAGTAATTCACTACATTTTTGGCATTTTACTATTATGTCAGTTTAGGTCTGAACTGTTCACCTTTCTTAGTCCCGATTTTATTTTAACTAACTTTTCCTTCTTTTTTAACTTAAGATATCAGACCTGGATTAACTATAATTTTGTGATTATATTGTACTTACTTCATTAGTTTTTGCCTTTTATTGCAGTTCATCATGCCATACAACAAATTCTTCATGGAATGAAGCAAGGTATAAATAAATAATGAGTAAGTAAATGGTACTTCTGCAGCGAAAGTAGAAGACAAAATAAATATGGGTGCAGGACCAGGAAGAGATCTAAATGACCATGCGTGACAAGCTAGGCTGGGAATGAGGTAGCATAATCTGAAAATAATAAAAAGAAAGCAGCATTAGGAAATGGAAATGGAAAAAACAAACAAACAAACAAACCCAAACTTATGGTTACTATTCATGAATTATCTTATGGGGAATATTCATTGATTTGTATGAATAGTGAAATGTTATATTCCATAGAAGGATTTTTTTTTGCCCTAAAAATTTCCTTCAGCTAGAGAAAATGTTTGTAAACCTTACTGCCACAATAGTTTGGAGTTAATAGGAGATGAAGGAAGCAGCGTCGCTGTTCAGCCTCTTCTGTGTTGCAGTGTGACAGCTAATTGAGTCAGAATGGAAGAACTAAGAGATCTGAAATTGTTCAGCCTCATAGGGCAGATGATAATGAGGAACTCCTAAGGATGGATAAGTCCGCAGTATGTGCGACAGGGTTCCAGTCGTTTTTGTTTTCTCTTTCTCCATTCTTTACTCTTTTCTCCTTGTCAGTAACTTTATTCCAGTGTTTCCCTTCCTTCACGGCTTGTCTCTTTCTCCTTTTAATTTTTCTTCCTTCTCAATAGAAGTTTGAAGGGCCTGCAAGATATCTCAGTGGACTAAGTGCTTACTTTGGCAAGTGCAGGGTTCAATTCCCAGTTCTGCCTGTCACACTAGTCTTGCCCTTGGGGCCTACTGAGCTGGTGACCAAGTCTGGGCATGGTGGCACATGCCTGTAATCCTAGATGGGGGGAGGATGAAAACAGAAGGATCACTGAGTCCAACCTGCATAGCAAGACCTTGTATGAAAAACAAAACAAAACAAAACAAAAAAAAAATTGAAGAAGTTTGAGTACCCTTTATATGTGAGAGGCTCTGCTTGGCATTTAAAGTTAAGGTATTAAAAAATAAATGTTTACATATTTCTAATGTCTTAGACTTTATATTTTAGTAAGGAACCTGTATAATTAAGTTAAAAATAAAATGACAAGACTTTTTTTTTTTCTTTTTTGTCTTTTTGAGACAGGGTCTTGCTATACAGTTCAAGCTAGCCTTGAGTTCACTTTAGTAACCCAGCATGGTCTTGAACTTGTACCAGTCCTCCTGCCTCAGCCTCCCAAGGACTAGGATTACAAGCGTGCACAAGAGTTTTTTTCGCTTAGTGCTAAAAAGAAAATAAAGTGTTCAGAGATAGAAAATGTAAAAATATAAGAAGGTGAAGTGTGAGAAATTTTTGCTAGAGAGCATAATTCTTTAAACTTTATAAACTAATAATTGAAATAACGTAAGACTTATCAAAAAGCCCAAGGAATTTGGGAACTGAACACCCATTTCAATATGGATTCTAACTAAATGTTAAAATTTGAAGGAAATGAAATGAGTTAAGAGTTCTACATTTTCTATATGGGCCTTCACTCCCTCATGCTCCTATTTAGTTATGAAAAAGACAATGCCTTTATGCAAAACAAATAAGTTATTTAAAGAAATAAATATAAATTTAAATAATTTCCTACAGAAAATACAAAAAAAAGAGCTCCTGCCAGATAGCTAGGTGGATTAAAGTGTCTGCTAAGGCCTAACACAGCAGCTGGGGTTTGATTCCCTGTGTGCTGTGCTGACCCCTCCCATGAGACCCCACCTAGACAGGGGATTGAGACTGGGTGTGCTGTGGCATGCTTATAATCCCAGGGTTTGGGAGTCTGATAAACAAGAAGGATCACTACAGGTCCAATCTGTGTAGTGAGACCCTGTAAAGCCTGTACTAAATACTTCAACAACAACAATAATAACAAAAAAGAAGATGCACAAATGTTCAAACCTCTTCTCCCTCAACTATACATTCATTTCATTTGTGAATGTCAAGTGTTTTAATTTTCCTATGTACTTTCTAAAATGTTATATTCAAATTTATTTCTATAGAATACTTAAATGGCTCCTTACTGAGGGTCTAAATATTTAAAATTTATGAATATAGGATCAAATATCATCAATAAAACACTAGCAAACCGAATGCAATAATCATCAAGAATATTATACATCATGACCAAGTTGGGTTCATTCTAGGAATGCAGGGATGGTTCAACATGCACAAATCTATAAATCTAATACACCACATCAATAAAACCTAGAAAAAAAAAACCATATGGTTATCTCAATAGATTCAGAAAAAGCTTTTGACAAAGTCCGACAGTCATTCATGACAAAAGATCCTACAGAGAATTGGAATAGATGGTCCACAGCTCAAACTTATAAAAGCCATCTATGACAAAACAACAGTTAACGTATTGCACGGGCAAAACTGAAAGCATTCATTTTAAAATCTGTAAGAAGATAAGGATGTCCACTGTCTCTACTCCTAATCAATATAGTTCTGGAAACATTAGCCAGAGCAATTAGACAAGAGAGAGAAATAAAAGGAATAAGGACTGAAAAAGAATAAGTGAAATTATCATTATTTTCAGAGGACCCTAAGAACTCCACCAAGAGTATTGTATATTGATTCATCAAATTCATCAATGTAGAAGAATACAAAGTTGACACCCAAAAATCAGTAACATTTTTATATGCAAACAATGATCACACAGAGAGAAATTAGAGAAACCATGCTTCTCAGAACACCTCAAAAAAAAAAAAATCTTAGGAATCAATCTCACAAAGGATGCAAAAGATTTATACAGTGACAATATGCTACTCTGGGAAAAACAGACTGAAGAGGATTTGAGAAAATGGAAAGACAGTTCTTATTCCTGTATAGGAAGAACCAATATTGTGAAAATGGCCATACTACCAAAATTGCAATCTCAAAATATTATCATTATATCTCACAAAGCTAAGTTCGTTTGGAACCAGCATAAACCTAGAATATCAAAAGCCATTCTGAGAAACACAGGAAAGGCAGGAGGTATCACATTCCCTGACCTGAAATTATATTATAAAGCTATTGTGATAAAATCAGGATGATGCTAGCATAGATTCTGATCTGAGGATCAGTGAACAGATTAGAAGATGCAGATACAACTGCAGACATACTCAGCCACTTTATCTTTGATAAAGGGGCCACATGGGCTCACAAAGATAGCCTCTTTAATAAATAGTCCTGGAAAAACTGGCTCTTCACATGCTGAAGGCTAAAGTTAGACCCATGCCTATCATCATGCACAAAACTACAGTGAAAATGGATCAAAAATTTAAATATCAAAACAGAATCATTAAATCTTCTGGAAGAAAATATAAGTAGAAATCTTAAGGAAATAGGGGTGAGTAGAGAGTCCACTGAACAAAAACCAAAATGCACAGGAAATACTACAAAGAATAAATGACCTGGGTCTTACTATTTCGAAAAGTTTTTGTATTTCTAAGCAAATCTCCAACCAAATAAAAAAGAAAACCTGCAAACTGGGAAAAATTATTGCTGATTGTCCCTCTGACAATGGCTTTCTATCTGGAACATATCAGGAATAAAAAAAAAAAAAATCAATCCTTACCCCAAATTCAAAGACAACTGTACTGTGCATTTCTGCTGATCTACAAAAATAAGCAGATAATATTTTACATTATTTCATCTCCTTTTATCAGTTGTTTGTACTTTTTCCTTCTTAATCTCTTATACATTTCTTTCTATCTTTCATCTTCTAATTTTATATGCATATATCGAAAAATGGTTGGAAGACAACATTGTGTATTACAGCAAATACTGTGAAATTCATATTCTTTTGTTAAATGAAATTCTATATCACTTGTAATTTTTTAATTTCAAGTCTGATTTGTAATCTATTATTAAAAATGTATTTATTTACTTAGAGAAAGGTCTACAGAGTGTTCAAGGTCTCACTACTAGATCAGACTCAGTGATCTGCCTGTTTACAGCCTCCCAAGAGCTGGGATTACTGGTAAAAGCTACCACTCCCAGTCTCAATTGACATCTCAGCATGCCCCAGTGGCAAGGCCAACACGGCAGGCCCAGAGATCAAACCCCTGGCCCCTGATTGCGGTGGAAATACTAATAATCTGCTGAGGTATTTGGAAGGCCCTGTAATCTCTTTAAAATAAATAAATAAATAAATTCATACATACATGCATACATGTTTAAAATTTAGAAAATAGCCATTTTGAGTAACAGAAGTTAGTTAGAATTTCTGATTTTTGAATAAACTAGCCTTATAGGCAGCCTTTTTCTGTTTTGTTGTGAGCTCTCTCCAACACATCCTTTTTACTATCACCACAGAGAGAAATGAGGAAAAGGTTTGAATTTGAAGTTTGTTTTTGATCATAAACTAGAATATTACCACAAAAGATTGTGATTTAAACTGATTTATTAATGATAATTAAGAAAAAAATCCCAGGCTTAAAAGATTGCTTGGCTAAGTGCCTGCCTGACAAGTGCAAAGACCCAGGTTCAATACCTGACACCATATGCCACAGGGCCCGAAACCGTAGGTGTCTTAGTTACTTTTCTCTCATAGCTGGTACAAATACCCAACACTCAAACTGAAGGAAGGAAAGGTTTATTTAGCTCACATTTACTGGAGGTTTCAGTCCATATTCAGCTGGCTCCAAGGCTGAGTGGCACATGGCAGAGAGCAACAGTTCATGGTGGCAGAACAGTAACAATAGTAACAGAAGCAGCCAACCAAACAGGGTAGCAGAACAACAGTGCTAGTCTGTCTCTCTGTCTCTCTCTATATTATATTCAGGCTCTCCGCCTCAGCCTGTCTGCCTTAGGCTATACCCATAATCCCAGAAGTACTTAAAACACATAATCTCAGGGATCAATTCTCAAACTCTAGGTCAGTACTAAATCACATAATCGGAGTGGATCATGGATCAAATCTCAATCTATAGAAGTTCCTGCCCCATGACTGCATGAGGCTTTGGGGGGACAACTAGACATAAACCATAACACTAGGTGTTGCATGCTGGCCACTGAAACAGTGCCTGAGGGTGCACATCTGTAATCCCAACATTGGGGAATACGAGGCATAGTAAGGCTCTGTATCAAATAAATAATTTTTTTGGAAAAATAGCTCAGTAGAATAAGTAGTTGTCTGGTAAGCACATGGTTGTGAGTTCAATTCTCATTACTGCAGGGGAAGGAAAGAAAGAAAGAAAGAAAGAAAGAAAGAAAGAAAGAAAGAAAGAAAGAAAGAAAGAAAGAAAGAAAGAAAGAAAGAAAGGGAGGGAGGAAGGAAGAAAGAAATCCTGTTTTCTTATTTGTTTTTCTGTATTTAAGGCATTGTCTATAGAGTCTACAGGGTCTCACTATGTAGATTAGACTCATAGTGATTCTCCTGCTTACAACCTCCCAAGTGCTGGAATTACAGGCATGCAGCATCATGTCCAGTCTCAATTGCCAGCTCAGTGGACCCTGGAGGCAGGACTAGCAGGTCACACCAGGGATCACACCCCCAGCCACTGTGTTCTGCCTACACAGGTGCTTTAGACCACTGAGCTATGAGGTTGGCCCCTGCTTTCCTTTTGAGTTCTACAGAGCATGAGTGATATGAGTTGCTGCAATTAGTAATACTGTCTGAAGAGGTTGTGGCAGGAAGATCTCAAATTTGTGGGTAGCATAAGTAGCTCGCTGGTAGAGTATTCCCAGTTTAACTCCTAAACCTATAAATTCACAACTTTATAAGATAAAGCTTATTGATTATTATTTCATGTAAAGAGACTAAAACTTAGAAAAAAATATTTTTACAATCTAAATTTTGGGCAGTTACCTCAAAGTTAACTTGAGATAAAATGAAGAGTTATATTGTTCAGACAGTTTGAGGCTTTAAATTTCTGGCCCCCAATTTTTTTCTAACTACTACACCATGTTTACTCTCCGTTCCAATGTAAGTATATCCTAATGGACAAACGTCTGAAACTTTTAGAAGACCTTCTACAAGGTTAGTATTAAGAATATATTATGTGAGATAAACAACAATTGTGCCATAGCAAACTAATAAAAACAAGGAAAGCTGTACTCCTAAAATTGTTAAACAGATTCTATTAAATACCAATTTTAAAAAACAATCATCTTACCTCACAGATCTAGAGAAAGCATTGCTAAAATTCATTTTGAACCAGATGAGATGGAATAGCAAAAGCAATCTTTGGCAACAAAGAAAAGACAGGAGAGAATGAAATATCCGACTTGAAATTATAAAGGTACTGTGGTATAATCAGCAAGGAACTGGCAAAATGCACCGCACCTTAGCATTACTGGAGCAGAATAGAAAATGAAGACACAATTGCAAACACACTCAGACACTTTATATTTGACAAAGAGGCCCAAAATATTCACTGGAAGAATGACAGAGATGCTGGTACGAAAAAGCTAACTTTCCACATGTTAAAGGCTAAAATTAGAGCCATATCTATCACTATGTGCAAAACTACAGTTGAAGTAGATTATAGATTTAAACATTAAAACAGGAACACTAAAACTTCTAGAGCAAAAGTAGGTAAAAATCTTACAGGAAGAGAGGTAGGTAGAGAGTAGAGAGTTCATGAACAAAAACCAGACTGCACAAGAAATACTTCAAAGAATCAATAACTAGGTTATCATCTTCTTGATAGCATCATACTACAGCAATATATATATATATATATATATATATATATATATATATATATATATCCCCATGTTGATAGCAGAACAATTCATTGTAGGTAAGTCACACAAACAACTCAAATGCCCATTAGGTGAAGAATGGATAAAAAAGATGTGATATATTTACACAGTCAAATATTACCCAATTATAAAAGAGTGGCGTTTTTAGGTAAATAGGCACAACTAGAGAACAATAAGCGAAAGAAATCAGGCTAGCATATGTAAACATCATATTGTCATCCAAGTGTAAGAACTTGAAAGATAAATAAAATCTGAAGAGTAGAATAAATAGTGTGCAAGGGCAATAGAGTCTTCAAAGGGAACAAGCAATTGGGATGAAGAAGAAAGGCAAGGCAAGGTGAAAAAAAGAAAAAAAGCAAAGAAAGGAAAAGATGGAAAGAAGGAAGAATGGAAGTGGAACATATATTTATATAAAGAGTGTATCTTCCATACTTGTACTGCTGTTCTCTAAACTGTTCTATTGAAAGGAATAGTCAATGCTTAAATATTTTCTATCTTTTTAATATTTTGGAGCAATTTTGCATGCTTATATCTGGTAATCTAAACACCTAATTTGAAGAGAACAATATGGAATATAACAACCAGTGTTGAATTCTTATTATTTTACTTAGTGAAATTCTGTTTCATTACTATATTTTTTCAGAGGAAAGTGTGAGCACAGTCCCCCATTTCCACAAACTATGCAATTTTCCCACATTAGGGAAATCACAGGGATCACCACACCTGAAATGCAATAAACCTCACCCTGAGAAAGCCACTTTTTGATCATAATGTCTCACTTGTGAGATAAATATTCTAATGTTTCAACTACTGCTTTATTCTTTATTTTTTTAAGATAGAAGTGGCTGTGCTCGTCCTAACCCCAGGATGCACTGAGAGGACAATTGCGACTGGGCATGATGGAAAGTGCCTGTAATCCCAGCGCTTGAGGGGTTGAAAATAAGATGATCACCATGAGTCCAACCTGTGTAGTGATACTCTGTAGGCCCTCTACTGCATATGTACATAAATAAAAAATAAATAAATAGATGTAAGTTAGCAGTTCCAAAGATATATTGGGAGTTTAATTCAATATTATACTATTACAATCTTGTGCACTGTATTAAAAGGAGTTGTTACTGCCTTGCTTTGCAGATTGGATGATAAAGTTTAGATAATTTAAGTGATCTGAAACAACCTGAATGAAATCACCTTGCAGAGAACCCACATTTGTATTCTGTTATAATGCACAAAAATAATTCTTCATAAAGTTATAACTACCGAAGATGAGCTTTGGAGTGAAGTATATTGAATGTTGGTTACAACAACAACTTGTGAATATGAACTGTGCTTACCAATAATCACAATTTTCACTGCTTTGATGTATCACTGCCAGGACCTTACACAACTTCTCTTTTCTTTACATCATATCAAACCTACTATTGTGGCTCTCGCTTATCACCAATAGTAAGTTATCATCCATGGCCAAGCCTGTTTTTATGGAAAGCACTGCTATTATAGGAAAACAATGAGAGGAAAATCTTTAGGTATGTGAGAAAATTGTTAAATAAAACATTATGATAGCTGTGACAATGTCCCTGTTTGATCTTCAGCAAAAGGAAGACTATGTGCCCAATGGCCCTGTTGCCTCTTTCTATGGTACACAGCAGTTTTTGCAGAGAAGAAGTATGATTTCTTAGGTTGTTCTTAGCCTATGACTGGTTTGGTAGAGATTGTTCTGAACTGGTGTAGTTGCTAGGAAATTACACCAAGATTCGGAATCTTGAGTTCTGAACTCATTGGATTCAATAGGCTGATTTAGAATACTGGTACAGCCTAAGCTGTAATCATTCTACCCGTTATTTCTGTTCCACAGAGGTCAAAACTGTGTTGTGGTTGGATAATGTATCCAACCTCTTCCTAGGTTTTCTGCAAAGCAATTCTTAAAAATTACTTTTTTCCCTCAATGAATTTCTTGAACATGCAGCCATCTCTTAACATTCGCTCCTAATAACGCAAACTGCAACATATATACATTCACCTAAACTTGAATCTTCAGCTCCAGTTAAGACCATCTTTGAAAAATCCACTTGTTTTTCACTTATTATTATTATTATTATTTTTTTTTTATTTATTTATTTTTTTTTTGGTACAGGGTATCGCCATACAGCTCCAACTCAGGCTGATCTTCTTATCTCAGCCTCGCTGGCGCTGGAATTACAGACATGCACCTCTATGTCTGGACTTGGTGGCATGCACGGCCAGGCTGGCATGGTAGGTGGGACCAAGGATGGAACCGAGGTCATTGCGCTTGTCAGGCAGGTGTTTAGACCACTGAGCACCATTTTTATAAGACCTACAAAAAGACAGGATGTAGTAGGCAACTCTTCTAATGGCACATTTCATATTTCTGGAGTTATCAGAAGCTATGTACAATATATATCAGCACATTTATTCTTATATTTTAGCATTATATCATGATAGCATTAGATGGTAATTCAATGTGTAAATTCTACTTTGATCTACTAATAAATACTATTTTATCAAAAAGCTAACACAACTTTAATTTTTGTCTCATGAATTCCAACATGTAACAAAACAATAATAAAGCCCGTATCTTTGAAGACTTAACCATAATTAACACTTCTGATCCAAAACTACTTGCAAAATTTTAGAATAAAGCATGTAATGCCTTCCTAGTTGGCTTTTTACTCTCAGATTAAAAGTATTTTAATGAGACAAAGTTATATATCATCACCATCAAAAGCTGACAAAAATTCAAGTATTATTTTCTATTAGTTTGGAACGAGTAAGAATTGTAGCAAAGTTTAAAATCCAATCAGGATTAAAAAGAGAGAGAGAGAGAAAAAAAAAGCAATCCTGCTCCTAGGTAGATTGCTTCCTCCTAAGTCAATACTTGATTCTTTAAAGTCACAATAGCTGTATTATTCACCTAAATGGCAAATAGATTAAATATAGGATTTTTAATACAGAAGAAAAAAGGTTAGGGTGCTTGTGCTACAACTATGAGAAGCAATACTTATTGTTTGTCCTTAATTAAGAGGCACAGTTGATAATCCATCGATATCAATGGAAAGGAACATGAACCTCAGAAACCAGTAGATTTAATCTCAAATGGACTGTTGAGATTTTCCCAAATCTCAAACACATTATCTCGGTGTAAGACTATTTTTGATAAGCTTTTTCTAAGGCTATGATCAATGAGAACTTAAAGAAGGATTTAGTGGTGATGATAGGATTTTCTTCGCTTGAAAGGTGCCACAGTGGAGAAAAATGCATTAATGGGAAAGAATTTTTGAAACTTATTACTGATGAAAATTTCATCATTGTTGAGATGTTTGTTTCAAGACTTTAACATTAAACTCTCAATGCAATCACATAAATATAATCGAACATCCCCCCTTGACATACAAGAATTGGAGACATTTTAATTCCAGGTTTCAGGGTACCCGAAATAGAAATGAAATGAAATTTTGCTTGGGTTATTTGTCAGTAACATATTTATCTCAATCCACCCTAGCTGTGAGATACACATTCATATTTTATTAAAATAATGTACACTCTAAATATTTACCTCACATTTTCAGTTTTGTACAAATCTGGGCCTCATTCAAATGAACTCAGGGTGAACACAGATGTATCATTAATGCCCATGGAAATCTGGTCCAGGATTAAAACCATACCTGCCATTATTTTCCTGGGCTCAATTTGTAGTTAGATTGGCTATCACATTCGTGTGAAAGAAATAAATTGTCAAAATATTACCTATCTTTCTGGAGGAAGGCAAAAATAGGAAAGCCGACATAGCATGCCAGCAATATTAATTTAAAGAACTCATACACTTCCCTAATTCTAGAGTGAAATTAAAAAAATAAGTACTGTCATATGAACTCACTCTCACTTGGTAGGTTTTCCTTAACTTTGAGACATTATTATCAACATTTAAGAGTTGATTTAAAGCCAGCCAAATACCTCAGTGAATCAAAGTGCCTGTTTAGGCAGACATAGCAGCCAGGGTTCCTGCAGGTGGTCCTCTCTTCCCCTCTCTCACCCCGTGCACTGAGAAGTTGATTGAGACTGGGCATGGTGGCGCTTGCCTGTAATCCCAGCACTTGGGAGGCTAAGTACAGGCAGATCCCTAGGAGTCTGATGTGCATAATTCGACCCTGTACTAAATATAAATAAATAAATAAATAAATAAATAAATAAATAGATTTTAAAATGTGATTAAGATTCTATTATTTTCGTTTTTAAGCCCGTTTGTTAGGAACACTAAATCCCTTTATCATTTTGTGAATAGAAATAGACTCACTAAATGTTCATTATAAAGAATAGTAAATATTTTCACTTCAAGAAGAATGCTCCTTTCCATGTAATTTTTTGCTTACCACTGTGACTATATTTCCTTTTTATCTCAACAAAATTTGCAAATACATACTGACTTTTATCAATACCCAGCATATATATATATATATATATATATATATATATATATATATATACCTATATATGCATACATATTGTATCTTTTACAGCTGCTGTAAGATTTGTGTTGAAAAATATCTTAATTGAGTAGATTCTTCATTTAGAATCTTCATTTATAATTCTTTCTTCCTGATATGAGTTATTCTATTCCTATGATCCCATAAAAATGCCTCATTTACATGTTGAATGTCCTTTATCAGGCATGTGCTAAAGACTTATTCCTCAAGGGGATGCTGTGGTGAGGTGCTATGGATCATATGCAGACAAAGCCATGTGAGTCCTCAGATCATTCAGTGCGTGCCTTAGAAGGATACTGTCAAACCTTTGCACTACCTGGCTTGTAACGGAAGCAGTTTTGGACTTCTATACAGACATTTTGTGGTGTGCTGCCCAACCATGGGCCTAAGTAATGGCTATATTATGGACTGAAATCTAACAGATTAAGAGCTCAAATAAACTTTTTCGCTTTATAAGCTAACTGTCTTGAATATTTGTTACAGTGACAGGGACCTTACTAATGTAATAATATACAGATTGGAAAGATCAGACAATCTAATTTCTAACTCTTTGTATATTCAGTTGACTGCTTTCAAGTCTTAGCTGCTGGGGGTCCGGCGGGATGGCTCAGTGGTCTAAAGTGCCTGCTTGGGGAAGCTTGGGCGGCTTCAGGGACCGCGGTTCGATCCCTGGCACCACATGCTGCGCCAGCCCTGCTCTCGGGGTGGGTTGAGCCGGCCATAAAAATGAGTGAATAAACAAAGGTTTTCAAGTCTTAGCTGCTGGCCGTTGCACATGTTTTTCTCTTAGACAAAGTCAACAGTAACTCCTCTAGACTTTAACTTTGTTTGTTATCATACTACCAAATTAGTTATGTCTTTTCAAAACCTGAAACTCCTCAACTCCTGTGATTCCAAACATTCTTCAGTTCTTTGTTGTGTGTGCTTGTTACTTATCTTCTTTCTTTATTGTCCACTGACTTTTCTAACTACTGCTCCAATTTTCAGACTAAAACCCTCTTTTCCGTCTTCCTTCTTCCAGCTCCTTTCTTCTACCCACCAAGTTTGGCTTAAAATGTGACCCTTCTCGATGTTGCATTCAAGACAGCGCCTTAAAAAAAATTCTCCCTAAAAGCATATTCCTATTCTGTTAGGGACTCTAGAAGATTAGCATATTTTGAACTCAATTAATTATTTATTCTTATATCCAACCTACTGTTCAGGAAGAGAAAATACTACCTTCAAATTGTGGTTATTATAATTTGTAGCACTGATTGCACATTTAAATAGTAGAGGAGGTTAAATAACAAGTGCTTGGACTTTTAAAACAGTTTATAGAAGTAATTGCATTTAACGAAAGTACAGCATCACCCAGCACAGCAGGCCAGTAACCTGGGATTCTGTTGTTCTAGATCATAGATTGTTCATTAATTGGCTGTGTTTCATATAAAGCTGTGTTTGGTTTAGCTACAATTTTCTTTGCAAAGCTAAATAATCAGAAGAGCTTATAAAAATGTAATCCATGTCATTTTTGAATACAAAAACAGACAGAACAATGCTGAGCAGTGATTTCTACGTGGCTTCAAAGGACAAATTGCTGACCCCTTTGATAGAAGTCTTTGCTCCTTTCTGTGGAAATTTCTACCAGTCTTTGTTATTTCATATCTCCTCTGCATTAATCATTTTTGCCTTTTACTGAGCCCGAGTAAACCTTTGCATTTCTGCGGTCCGCTTCGGCCCTTTTACATTGTTCCTCACATCTACACAGACAAAATGTTCTGTCCTTTCATCTTCTCAGATGGGGATTGTCAATCTTTCCCTTGCAGGACAAGGAAGTGCTGCACTGTCTGCAGGTGACAAGGTCTCGGTGATGTCTTGACCGCTTGCCTATGGCATCTCCATAGTGCCACAGCCCATATGTAATCACCAGCAACACTGTGCTCTTTAATACTATTTAAAAAATAGACTACGAACTAGGTTTGATCAGCAGGATGGATATGATGTGCTGAGTTCTACACTCGAAGAACACATCACAAAGAGTTTTGGTCAGAACATTCTATCCATGAAGGTCTTTGAGAAAAAAATAACATGTCTGGATGAATGAGTCTGAAGAATTATATATGCCTGTGCCACAGATTTCAATTATCTGAAAAACTGCTCTTGAGAGCACTTTATCTTTATCCATTTTACTTGCAATCATGCTTTAATACAAAAATCTTTATTTTATGGCTCATAATTACTGATACCTGAAAGAACAGTCTGACCCAATTTTCTGTGAGTGTTTTCAGTTTCCACGGATCCAATTGCCACCGTGACCGATCAGGTTCAATTCCTCAGTTTTCCTTTTTGTTTTATCTTATTTTTTTTATTTGATATAAAAAATGTGATACATGCATGTAAGAAAACAATTGAAAAGTTCCAAACATGTCTAATAAAGGGTAGACCCCTTGTGCTATAAAGCTCCAGTTCCCCCTCAGAATTAAAAGGGGTTAGCATTCTTCCTGTGTTCTCTGTACTTAAAAACACAATACAAGTGTGTCTGCGCAATCTTTTACGCTCTTATTTGGCATAAATTGGAGAATATAACAAAGTAGTGAGGAACTCTTCAAAGTTCCATTACTTAAAGAGTCAGAACTATTATATATGCAAATGTATAATTCTATTTTTGATATTACTATTTTTAACCTCTAGCCTGATTTACCACCAATTTTGTATTTAAAAATAACTTAGATTAATGAGATTTAGTTTTTTATCTTCCAAATGGAAGTGAGAGAGGAAATGATTATACTGTATTACAGATATTTGATGAAGATTAATTGGATTGTGTGTGTAAAATATCAACATAACATAGATATTCAATAAGTAGTATTAGCGGATAGTCACAGTAGCTGTCATGGTACATATAAGCTGTACCATAGTAGATTGAGGTATCAGGAACAAGGATCTTATTTTTGGTGACAACGATGAAATTTAAAAATTATTTTACATATATAATTGCATTAATAATCACTCCCTGTCAGAACTGGCCAGTCTCTCAATATTTTGGTTAAGTGCCCAGCTAAGGATAAAAGATAATAGACAAAGTCATATGGTATTCAGGGATCTGGGGAGGTCAGAGTTCTTGTGACTAAAACAACGTCTTCTCTGAATTGTCCTCTATTTATTTAGAATCTCATAGGAAGGGGTCGGAAGAGAAGAGCAGGGAGCAGCTGAGGCAAAAGGCACAATAGTGAGCGAGGCCTTGTGAACTAGATCTAAGACCTTCTGAGCAGTAAATCCTTGCTTAGTGAGAGAACTCTTCATTCTCTAAGGTTGAAAGAATTGCCCCTAAAATCCAACGGAGAGTCAGTGGCTCAGTTGTGGTTCCACGTTACCTTCAGAAATGTCAGTGTCACAGGCTGTTAGAGACCTCTACCATGACAGTGGCATAAAGTTCTGTTTCTGCCTGCCGGGCACTGGCTCAGCAGGCCAATCACTTAGCCCCAGAACAGACTTACAAATTAATGTAAGAAGCCAAATGATTGACTCAAAAGCCCCACCTCAGTGTGGTCTCCATTGATTCTTTAAGTGTCTTTCTATTCTTCCAATCAGATGATTGGGCCATACTGGGAATTTAAATGGTAGAAAATACTGAGGAGAATGTCAAGGAACTTTTGTACTAGGATAGGAAACAGATGGTAAAACAATCTCTCTACTAAAGCTCATGATTGTACGCTATCCTGCTGAGGGCTCGATAGGAATAAAAGAAGATGAAAAGGAAGGCTATAATTCAGGTTAAAGGGTTGTTCGCGACCGGGCCACTAGAGTACTGCTTAATATGGGCGCATTCTTGGCACTGTAAAGTGCCTCCGCTGGCTTTAAGGCTGGACCACCAAAGCAGACCTATCTAACCTCCAGGGCCATAGGAATAGGCCTAGGAACTATTTTACACTGAACCCTAGGGTGATTAGAACTGCATTTTCTTCCTGATAGACTGATTTCTTTGTTTCTAAAATTTTTATTGCTACGTATGTAATGTATATAATTATTCCTTGAAAAGAATACATATATATGTATTATATATGATAATATATAACATATAAATATACATATAACTTTGTATATATGTATATTTTAATTATTTTGAATAATTTGATTTCCCTTCCACTCCCTTACCTGTCTTCATCTATAGATTGCCTGCCCATTTGAGAAAGACCTAGCTCCTTTTTTGTTATCTCTTCTTTTTCTTTTTAAATTATTTTCACTTTGGACTTTTCATGTAAAAGGAAGTCACTGGTATTTGTGAATGTGTGTCTGATTTCTTGCACTTAATATTATGGTCTCCGAGGCTTCTGTTTTCCTGCAAATGACCCACATTCACTCCATTGTATATAAATCCCACATTGTATATAAATCCTCACACATTTATCTCTTGGTAAACATAAAGTCTGTTTCTAAGATTTATCCATCAGGGGTAAACACTGGTGTGGAAGTAGTGCGACCTTACTCTTTAGGGAAGACACAGGGGGCATAGTTGTGTTGAGCAGAATTTCTTGTTTTTGTTTTTTGAGTAACACTCATACTACTATCTATAGTGATTTCACTAGACTATATTTCCACCAAAAACTAGACAAGTTCACTTTTTTCTGCAGTCTGGACAGTATTTAATTATTTATTTAATAGTAGCCATTCTATCTCAGGGAAGCTAGAATCTCAGTGTTGTTTTCATTTTCACTTTTTTCTTTTATTTATTTGCTTTTTATGTATTTAGTACAGGGTCTTCATGGTCTATAGGGTCCCTCTATATAGATCAGACTCATAATCCTGTTTTCAGCCTCTCAAATGCTGGGATTACAGGGGAGGGCCACCATACTAAGTCTCAAGCTGGCTCAGTGGGCCCTGGGGGCAGGGCTGTCACGGGAATCTGGGGATTGAACTCCTGTGGCTGTGCTCTGCCTAAGCAGGCACTTTAGTCCACTGAGCTATCCGGCTAGCCCTAATTTGTAATATTCTAATGGCCAGAGATGCTGAGCATTTCTTCCTACAGTTAATGGCTATTTGCCCATCTTCAGAGAAGTGCTTATTTAGTTCAGCTGATAATTTTTGATTGGGTCTTTTATTTTACTGGAGTCTGTTCTTCCTTGGATCAACTTCTAGCTAGAAAACTGTTGTTCTCAATTCCATGTTTTGTCAGCATCACTTGTTAAAGAGATTGCCTTGCTGGGTGGGGAACATGCTTTTGTTATTTTTTTTTTTTTTGTCTTTTTTTTTTTTTTTTTTTTTTTTT
>PVJA010000566.1:98819-164980 GCA_004027025.1 Myocastor coypus | reverse complement strand
CCCACCCACTCACCCATCCATCCATCCACCCATCCAGCCTCTCTGTATCTAGGCAGCCTCCTTTCAGCAATCACCTCCTAAGCCCTGCTACGTGCAAGGCACCATGGCAGTCACTGCAGTGTCCCCATGTCCCACCCTTCAACACACACGGTAGGTGTGGTAGAAGGCTGTGTATCAAACATCATGGAGCAGATGGGTCAGTGTGTGTAGTAAGAGTCCTCTCTGGAGGGAGCACAAATGCCGGCTCCTTGGTCCCGTCCTCATGCGGAAGGGGCTCAGGGACCTCTTTCCTACTTCCCACTGTGCCCTCAGGGTGACATTCAAGTGTACCTTGGAAAGAGCCATCTGGAAAGTGTTGTTCACACACACACAGGGTCGGCTAGGCCTGCGGTAGTCAAGGAAGACCCCCTCATGTCCCCAACTGGGCTGGGCAAGTCCCGAAAACTTCTGAGGTCAAGGAGCCCACTGATGAGGGAGTCAGACGACTAGAGAAAGCCCACAGGTGACTTCTGCCTAATAATAACAATAATAATAATAGCAATATTAATAATAACAATAATAAAAGTGAAGCCCCCCGTGTACCTCACCTTTGTAAAGTTGGCTTGTGTTCACACACACTGACAAGGCTCAGGTGGTCCTTCTATGGAGAGTAGAAAGAAACCAGGAATAAGGAAGAAAACACGTATGCCACCAGGACTGGGGTGGGGCCTCGAGAGGTGAACTCCGAAGACCTGGGACTGCAGTGGGGCCCGACAACACTGCCTGCATCTCATCAACGTTGCTGCTCCCCTCCTCCTTCAGCCTGTGGTACGGACGGAGGAGACGGGGGCGCCAGCACGTGCCACGGGCTGGTGCTGCCGAGAGTTTTCTGTTCACATGTGACAGCCAAAGCCACGGGTGTGTGTGGACATTTGTCTTCTTATTACACAGGTGAGAACCCTGCATCCACCTCTGCAGACTCCGCCGAGCTGTGATGCGTGCCGCCTCTCCACTCTCCACGTTTCCTGCCAAGCAGCCCCAAGCAGCCCACCTTTCCGCCGCTCGGGCCCAGCCTCCTGTACTCAGCCCAGCAGGACACACCGTGCCTCCTCTCCCCAGCCCGCTGCCCTGGGGACCACTTTTCCCTCGCCTTTATTATTGTGCTCATGAAAACAGAAGGAATTCCTCTTGCTGGTTATCCTTGCAGCAACCTCGGAGGAGCTGAAGGACACATTGCAAAGTGTGAAGAAAAGCGCCCGCGCTTGCCAAGAGGCCCGAGTGGCTATTTTAATCGTGTGGAACAGCCCTCTCTTCATGGAAAATTTGCTACTCCAACACCTGCGGCACCACACCCCCGGGCTGCCCAGGGTCACTCTCTCCACTGCGGGGCGGCTGCCAGCTCAGGTCATTATTCTCTGCTGCCTTTGCTCCCCACCGCCTCCAGCTTTCCTGCGGAGCAGCTCTGCCTCTGCCCTCCGCCCTCCATGTGTCTGGAATAAGCAGGGCCAGCGGCAGGCTCCTCCCCCACACCCAGAGCTTCGCAGGCTTTCTCTGAGCGCCCTACCTGCTGCCACCTGGATTCTGGGAGGACACTGCTAACACAGCTTGTTTAAGGCTGAGCCCTCGGGCTTCCATGGGACTGCAGGAGCGAGTCCCATAGGTGTGTGGGGAGGAGCAAAGCGTGCCTGCTTCTTCCACCCGAACCTGGTCCTTTGTGCTCTTCTGAACTTACTAAGACCAGCTAAGCTACGTTGCAGGCCACAGCTCTGAGAACTGATGCCTCATCTGTTCCGGTCATGTCCCACGTGCAACCTAGTGCCTCGGGTACCACCTTCTAGGAGCTGACACCGTGTCCACAGCAATACCAGGGACCGGCCCTCACGCCGACATTAGCATCTGAGACGCAGGACAGCTCACTGGATAAGGGAAGCACAGGCAGCGGGACATGGGATGGTGGCCCTGTAAGTCACAGTCTAAAATTCTGATGATGTCCCTAGGAAAGTGCGCTTTTCTATGAAATGCATTGAGTTAAGAAAGCTAACATGGTTCCAGCCACATGTCCACTTCTGCCAACCAAAACAACATATAGGTAAGACCTAGAATCTAACACGCTTTGAGAATAAAACACTGGGATAAATCATGATGAACTTGGATTTGGCAGTGGGTCCTTAGGTAGGACACCAAAACTATGGATGAACAACAAAAGAAAACTAAAAGTACTTATCAAAATGTAAACCCTGCTGCCAGGAAGTTAGCTCAGGCACACGAGTGCCTTCCTGGCAAGTGCAAGGTCCTGAGTTTGATCCCTGGTTCCAGAAAAAAACCCCAACCCTGCTGGATGCAGTGATGTGTCCCTCTAGTTGCCAGTGTTTGAGAGGCTGAGGCTGGAAGATGACTATCGTCTAGGGCTTTGCAATCAGCCTGGATAATACAGCAAAACATTGCCTCAAGGAGCCACCCAGCCAGCCAGCCGGCCAGTCTACCAAACAAGCAAGCAAGCAAAAAAAAAAGAAAGAAACCTTCTGTATGGAGCATGTGAAGAAACAATCTATAAGATATATACATATTTATTTATTTATTTATTTACTTACTTATTTGGCTGGCTCAGCCTACCCTGAGGGTGTGGTTGGCATGGCATGTGGTGCCAGGGATCAAACCATGGTACCTGTGTGCTTGCCTAAGCTTGCCTCAGAAGGCACTTTAGACCACTGAGCTATCTTGCTGTCTCAAGAAACAAGATTGTTTCTTGAAATGGCAGAAAATGTTTGTGATCACACACTGGGTTAAGTGTTCCCCAAAGACTAGTCTGCCGAAGGCTTGATCCTTCCTTAGTGGAGGTTCTCCCTGCTTGCCCCAGTGTTCAGGGGCTAAACCCGGAGAGGGGGTGGGGTCACCAGAGTGCTGCGGGTTGGCCTACTCAGAGCCTTCTAGCTGAATGGGCTCTTAGCTGGGGCCGCTGCAGGATGTGGATTCCCGGGCTCTGCCTGGGGGGAGGGGGCGCATCCCATCCTGGCTCCTGTTTCTCTGTCCTATTCTCCCTTGGCTTCCTGCTGCTGGGAGGCCAGCTTCTTTCCTCCACCTTACCCTGCTTTTAGGAAGCTGTGCCTCACCCTGGCCTTAGGGCAACAGAGCCCCGCTGACTGGGGACGAAGCCTCTGCTGTTGGGCGCTTTCATTGTGTGTCACAGCAACAGAAAGCTGACTCACACACTGACAAAAGTAGCCTGTTATCCAGCATCCATAAAGAGTGCTTACAACTCAAAAATAAAAAGAAAGATGATGGACGTAAAAATGATCAAGGAACGCGAGCAGGCATCTCTCCCAAGAAGACACACAATGGCCGAAAAACACATGAAACGACGCTCTGCACCGTTAGTTACTGGGGAAATACAAAGCAAAATCACAGTGTGTGGGGCCCGGCAGGATGGCTCAGTGGTCTACAGCTCCTGCTTAGGAAAGCTTAGGCGGCTGCAGGGACCGCGGTTCCATCCCCAGCACCACATGCTGCGCCAGCCCTGCCCTCAGGGCAGGCTGAGCCAGCTATAAAAATAAATAAACAAACAAACAAAAGTTCTGAAACAAGAAAAAAAAAATTCTTTAAAAAAAATCACAGGGGCCCGGCGGGATGGCTCAGTGGTCTACAGCGCCTGCTTGGGAAAGCTTAGGCGGCTTCTGGGACCGCGGTTCGATCCTCGGCACCACATGCTGCGCCAGCCCTGCCCTCTAGGCGGCTGAGCCGGCCATAAAAATGAGTGAATAAACAAACAGAGGTTCTGAAACAAGAAAAAAATAAATAAATAAATGAAAAAAAATCACAGTGTGATGTCTCTTCCTACCCACTAGGTTGGCTAAAATTAAAAAAAAATGAGAGAGGATGTGCAGAGTCTGTTTATTGTATATTGCTGGGGAGACTGTAAGATGGGTTGTCCACCAGGGGAGCATTGTGGTTATTAAAAAATTAAGTATAGAATTGTCATATGATCCAGAAATTCCACATCTAGGTACATGCCCCAAATGATTGACAATAAGATACGCAAACATACATCCAAATGCAGAGCAGCACTATTTGTTATAGATAAAAGATGCAGGTGACTTACATAGCCATCAACAGGGGAATGAATCCGTGATCCATGACGTAGCTATGACTTGATGTTACATATTATCCAGCTCTATGGAGGTGTCAAGCACTGATGTAAGCTACAGAATGGATGAAACTGGAGAACATGCTACTCACAAAACGTCATTTGTGACCCAACTCCATCCATGGGAAATATCCTGAACAGGCAGATGCCAAGGGGCAGGATACACGCATCACACCAGACACATGGGCTGAAGGGCTGGGAAGGGGCTGCGCAATGCGAAGGGCTTTTTAGGGCCACAGAGTGCTGTGGTGCCAGCACATTACTGCGAGTCTGCAAAGACCAGATAGGAAATGTCTGGATGTTGGGATCATGTTTTAGTCTATGATCTTGTTGAAAAAAAAAAAAAAAATGGAGGCAGTGCTAACGTGTGTGGCCGCTGGCAGATACTGGCACGTTTAGCCAATTACAGCCCCTGACATTACTCATAATTTCTGGATTAAGCAGAGAAGGGATGCTAATCCCCATCCATCCCTAGGTCCGTGATTTTGTCTCCTGCTCTGTTTATGAAGGATTGGGGAGTCTGGAATGTAGATATCCAGACGGTAGAAAGAGGGTGACCTCTGTTTGTCGGGGACAGCCCTACAATTCCACAGATGTCTGGGGAACACACATTGATCGACCGGCCACCCAGCCTTTCTGCTGATTAATTATTTTAAAAGCAAACTCCTTGTCTTGGTCTTTGAAAACATATCTTTGATTCTATGTAAACAGTTCTCTAGCCACTTTTTTTTTTTTTTGACCGTAAACCGTATGTGGTCCTGGCCTGCATATTTCCAGGCTAATTAAACAAATTCTCCAGATATATATTAAGCACCAACTATCTTCCATGTCTGGGTCAGGTGCTGAGCATGGAGAGATGGAAGACCACGATGCCCGAGCTTCCTGGAGAGCAGAGGCAAGAGTAAGCAGGAGTGACAGGGGCTCAGGTGCTTCTCACGTGCTGTAGAGGCAGAGGAAGGAGCTGTTCACTCTTCTTGGAGAAGGGAAAAAGAAAAAGCACAAGCAGATGTGATCTCTGAGGATATGAGTGCCCCTAAGGCAGCAAGGTCCAGGGTTTGCAGACTCCTGGCGGCATGCTGGCATCTCCTGGGGCTTAGTAGGGAAGAAGGGGGAAGGTAAGGCCAGAGGAGCTCGGGCTGTCGTGATGCACAGAGTCAGGGCTTCACCCGGGACTTGGGGTGATCATAGGAGCATTCTGAGATGATCACCCAGGCCACAGGCACCTGTGAGAGACAAGCTGGGGAGGAGGCCACCAGGAGCAAAGGGGTGGCTGGTGCCCAGGGGTAGCTCTGGGAGCCTTGGATATAGGTTGGTGGGTGCACCAGGAGATGAGGTGCCAGGGAGCGCTGAGCACCAAGCCCTGCTCCATGAGGGAAGCTGAGCACCTGGGAGCCAGGGGCCAAAAGTGGGGAGGATCACAGCGACTTCACAAGCCTGTGGCTGTGGCTGTGTCTATGCAGGCTTTGCAGGCTCAGCTGCTGGGCTGGCTGCTAGTCCTGGTTTCCCTGGCAGGCTGATAATTTCAGTGTTTTACCCATGTTCTCTCTCCAAGTTAATCAAAGCTTAAAAAAAAAAAAAACACATACACAAACATACACACACACACACACACACACACATACACATACACGCACACACACACAAAACGAACTGTAGACAGCTCCAAATGTGGAAAACTGGGCAATCGGTTTTTCATATTGTAAGGGTGCATTGTGATTCTTTTGTTCATTCCTCAAGATCTTAAGAATTTATAAACTTTCCACTTATAGCTGAGGTCAGACACAACCCTCCCAGCATATTTCTAGAATTTTATACCTGGTCTCTGGGGTGCTCTCTTCCCTTACAGTTCAATGTGATCAACCGAGTTAATCCAACGTCATCCTGCGTCTGCTGGCTTCACCCGGATGAGGTTCTCCTGCCCTAATCCTTCTTATCACCAGTACCAGCACTTTCGATTTTGTTTTCTATTCAGTCAGATAGCACACCAAAGCGAGCCGCCTAACTTAATGCACAAAGCTGCGTCACTCAGCACCCAGAAACAAAGATGGCAGGAGACCGGTGACGTGGTAACTGGCAGGCGGCACCACCATGTGCAGGACTCGGAGTCCTTTCTGAACTGCCACACTGTGGTCTGAGGTACGTACCTATGGGAAGGTTCACAAGAGTCCAGGTGGGGAAGCCTGTGATACTGGGTCATCAGATAGGTAAAACTGAGTGTCCTGTGGCCCCAATTACAGGTTCATTTAAATAAAAGGGCTGGGATGGCCTTTTTTTTTTTGTCTTTTTGAGACAGAATCTCATTATGCAGCTCAAGCTGGCCGTGAGCTCACCATTGTAGCCCAGGCTGGTCTCAAACTTGCACCAATCTTCCTGCCTCAGCCTCCCGAGTGCTGGGATTACAGGTGTGTGCCACCACACCCGGCTGGGATGGGTTTTTTTCACTGGGCTCAGGCTGCCTTTTAAGAGTAGGTCTGGGGATCGAACCACTGTCCCCTCTGCCTGACTGGGATTGCCTGTGCAGGCACTTAAGCCATTGAGCTAATCTGAAAACCCTCAAGGGCAGGGTATACTCACTGGCACAGTGTCTGCCTGGCAAGAGTCAGGTCATGCGTTCAATTCCTGGTTCCAATACATACATATATACATACATACATACATATGTACAAGTGAGCAGGAACCCAAGGCTGTCACTACTCTGATGAGTCACTTTAGCACAGATTTCTTTGTGCTGTTTTGGTCTCAGCAGAGAGGGAAGAGGATTCAGGAAAGATAGAAAACAATGCAGAGAGAGATGGAAGGTAACAGTGTGAGGCACAGGAGGAAAACACTTGAGCCCTGGAACTCCTAGGTTTATTTTGTGAAATAGGACTGGGAAACTGAAAAGGCAGCGATCAGAGAATGAGAAAGAACACATAGAAATCAAAACAGAGGGGAAAACAGCATCGGACAAGAGTGAAGATAAAGCCAAAGAAGTCTCCCCGACGGTAGACAAAAACCAAGAAGCAGAAAACAAGATGAAGGAAGAATCGCTGCAGTATCGGTGCAGATTTCTAACACGGAATGAACAGAAATTATAGCGAGCAGGGAGGGACTGGGGGAGGCAGAAATTGCTAAGAAACTGTTAGGAAATTTTTGTGAGAACTGAAGGGGACCGACTTCTGGAGCCACAGCAGCGACTGACTGACTCAGACAGGGCCAAGGGGAATTGCTAAGTGACATCCACGTGAAACTCTCCAAGGACTGCAATAGAAGAGTCCCTTAGAGCGCCCAAGGAGGAAACAGAACGAGGCCCGACAGAGGCCCCGAGTCACAGCTGCGCCAAACACCCCAGACAGAATAGAAGTGTGGGTGGGGTGGGGACGGGAAAGAACAGGGAGCAGGGATTGCAGTTGGGGGTGGGGTTGAGGAGCGGGGCTCCCAAACCTTCGTGGAAAAAAAAGCTTTAGACACAAAACGCAGCCCTCACTGGAGAAAGACATCAGGCTCTCCCAGGCGGGCCCTTGGCCCTTCAGCAGAGCAGCACTGGTGATTATTTTACTCTAACATTGGGATTGGATCCCGGTCCCCCTGGGAAGATGGGGCAAGAAAGACGCGATGGCAGAGAGGCTGCTGGCCTCTCCCCTGCGCTAGGAAGGATCCTCAAGAGGAGGCCGTGGAGGAGGCCGCAGGAGAGCGATGAGCAGAGCACAAGAACCTCAGGACCACGGAGGCCGCCAGGCGCGACGGGAGAGCCGCAGGGCGGCATCTCTGCCTGGGTGTGGAGCTGGGCCGAGGAGTGGACGGGAGGCAGCCGTTGCAGTTGCTGTTAAATATGCTTTTATTATGAACCTATTGGATGTGTAAAAACCATGTGAGTGTATTACCTTGAGGTGAGTTCTAAAATTCTACAAAAAGTGAGCCGTTAACAGCTGGCCAAGGCCACCCTGGAGCACGCCTGCCAGGAGGGCCTAGGGTGGGGGCTCCACCCCACAGCTGCAGGCTGAGAGAGGAGGACAGGATGCCGGCAGCACTGGCTCTCCTGGGCTTGCCACACATGGGTGCTACTGAGCCCCCCAAAGCACGCTCTATGGCTCCACGGACCGCTTGGGCCCTGATGCCAAGGCTGGCACCCTGACCACTCCAACTGCTGGGCACCTTCTCCCTCTGCTACAGGAGCAGTCCCCAACCCCAGACCCAGCCCAACCACCCCTCCCCCACTGCCGCTGCCTGTGGCCGCTGTTGGAATCCCTGTCGCCCAGGGACTCAGCTGACAACCGACAGACAATGGTATTTCCCATCAGCCTGGGTATCAGGAGCCGGCCTTATCCAGTGGTGTTTTTCTATTAGTCTAACACCCCATTGTCCACCCTTATCACTGAAATGTTGATGTCATGCCTGGCTTGGAAGTGGTTTTTGCCTCAGCCGCACTAGGACAGCTTGGCTTTAATTGGGGCAGGGGGAGGGTGGAGGAGCCCATTTATCAGAATTCTCATGAGAACTCACCCTTTCTTCCATCCAGCCAGGCCACTGAGGGCGCCACACGGGGGTGGGACCCCAGCCACCTATTCCTGGCCTTTCTCCCTGGCCCTGGGTGGGGGCCTCAGGCTGCCCGCTAGCTGACATCCCAAGCAGGGTGGAGGCCTGGCTGGGCACCCTTGGCCCTGAGCTTGGGGCTCCCTCTAGGAGACAGTGGGTGATGGGCAGTCCTAAGAGCCTTCCCTCCTCTCCTGAGCCTCCCTGAGCCTCCTCAGGCTCTGCCAAGGCCCATGGTTAGGAGGCCCCCAGATCAGGAAGCAATCACTGGCCAGGGCTCGCCTTCGCAGCCCAAAACCTTAGTGCCAGCTGATAAGAAAGCTTGGGAAGCCAGGGGTAGTCTTCTTCAGTTCCTCTGATAGTGGCACAAGTGTGTGTGTGTACTTGTGTGTGTGTGCATACATGCATCATGTGTGCATGTGTACGTGTGTATATGTGTGCACGAGTGTGTGCATGTGTGTGTGTGTGTGTGTTTGGGGCCCAGCATTGTAAAGCTTCCGCCAGTATCTGGTTAACAAAGCCAGGGTGCACTGTGGCCAGGGTGAGATGTTCTGCGCCCCCAGCCTCAGTGCACTTGCGCCAGGCGGATACCACAAGGTGTCTACTCAGGCCTGGGGCTGTGCAGAGGGCCGGGCTCAGAGCAGCAAGTGCACAGCTTGGTGCCTGGCACACAGCGTACATGTGGGGATCACTGCTGGCTAAAGAGTCGGGGGGGATTCGCGGAGCTGGTGAACAGGGAAATGGGGGTGTGGTCCCTGTCCTGGCACTGCCCTTGGAGAGCTGGGGCAGCAATGGGAAGGAACACCAGGGGCTGGGGCAACCTGAGCTGGGAAACTGGGCCTCCAGTCCTTGTCTGACCTTTGGGTCCCCTCGCTTCTGTGGGCTGTCGTTGCCTCCAGAGCCTGGCTCTGTACACACCAGGGAAGCTTGCATGTCCTGGACAAGTGTCTCTCAAAACACAGTTGGCAAGTCCCAACTGAATGGGAGCTGTGCCTTTGTAAGATGGCCACAGCAGATGGGGCTCACTGTGCACCCACAAAGCCCTGCAAGAGGGAGTATGCTGTCTTTTATTATTATTATTATTATTATTATTATTATTATTATTATTATTATTGCCAGCTCAGCCTGCCCTGGGGGTGGGGCTGGCGCAGCATGTGGTGCTGGGGATCGAACCGCAGTCCCTGTGGTTGCCTAAGCTTGCCTAAGCGGGTGCTTTTGACTGCTGAGCCATCTCGCCAGCCCCAGCTTTAAGGGGACAGTAGCTCAGTTCCTGTCTAAGAACACACAGGACATGGTGGTGCTCTGGGCTACTGCGTATCCTGCTACCTTGCCTGGCTCTGAGAAGGAACTGCTTAAACAGCCAACACTTCCAAGCCAGGCATGACATTAACATTAAGCTCTGCTTAAACAGAACTGCCCAGCCTTCACTCTCATGGGTACCCCCTCAGGAGCTCTCACCGGGCCCGGGGGCACAGCAGGGCAGAATTTCCAGGCCAGCTCCTAGCAAAGGTGGCTGTTGGCACTGGAAGTGGGAGCCCACATGGCCTATATCCTGGAGTCCCCGTCTGGACTTTCTTCAGGATGCCAAGAGAGGAGACAAAGCCCCTGACTCTGTCTCTAAACACATGTTTCTGGGGCCAACAGGGGTTTAGAAATAGGGGTCAAAAATAAATAAATAAATAAACAAAGGAAAGCTCCGGCACCATCTGCCTTGGGATCATCACTCAACACCTTCTCGGTGATTGAGCACACACTGACCTGGGCTTCAGAGTTGGATCAAAGTGGCCAGAGGTCAGGGACAGAGGTGTACAATGGTGAGGACCCTTCTCCTGTGGATAGCGCTGTATGGTGGGGACCTCTCTCCCACGGATAGTGCTCTCTCCTGCCAGCTCCAGAGGCTGAAGGCTGGGAAAGGGAGGCAGCAGGAGTGCGGGGCCCGCCTCAGGTGCGGCCCTAGAAGCCTTGGCCTGAGGCCCGCCTCTCCTCCAGGGCAGGAGGGTCCCTCCATCTCTCCTGCTTTGGGAGGACATGCTTAATGCTGTAGTGCAAAGGCATAATTCGCAGGCTCTGTGCTGAGGGTGCTGGTGCTGGTGCCGGCGCCCAAGGGAGAAAGGCCAGGCACCAGAAGAAGAGACAGAGAAGCAGAATCAGGCACTCCACTTGACGGGCTTGCCAGAGCTGCGTGCACGCACACGTGTTAAGGGCCCAGACTTTCCGGCTTTGAGTTCAGGACGGGCTCCCCTGGTGCCTCTGGTTCAAGGCCCTTCCCGCACGTCCTCCATGGTGCTCCACGCTCCCTAGGCCCCCTCAGTCTTGGTGACAGATTTCTAGTGTCCAGCTGGGTTTCTTGGAAAACTCTTGCACAAGTGCCTTCTCCCTTCCCAGAACCAACAATGTGTTTAGTGAGTTATCAGAGCCCGGCGTCTGCATACAATACCAGCTCCGCCCTTGCAAACCTCCCTTTCTCCTTCCTCCCCCCATCTGTTCTGTCTTTCACCTTCCCTTCCTCTCTGCCAGGTAGTCACGACTCACTTGCCCGCTCGCTCGGAAGGCACCGACCTGCATCTTGTCTGTGGCTGGCCGTTCAACCTGCAGCCCCTCCCACTGTCACCTTTCACAGAGCCTTCTCTACGCTTGCGCGCTGGGCCAGTGACTGTTCACTTGGGTGTAGCATTAGGGCCCCACTCTGACTCCTCTAGGACCCCAAGTATCTGCTCGGGGTCAGGACACAGGGCCGCAGTGAGAGTGGGTGGACAGCAGTCTGGAAAGACCAGCTATGTGCAGGCTGAGCCCCCGGTTTCCAAGCACATTCCACAGAGCAGGGGTGATGGGCTTTGAATGCTAATGCAGAAACCAAGAAAGCAGGGACCTAGGGTCTCCTGGACCGGGAGGCGCCTGAGACTGGAGACCAGGAGGAATGACAGCAGAGGAACCAGGAGGCCTGTGCTCTGCCGGCTCGCATGCAGACAGCCCACCTGCCTGGTCTCCCTGACTCAGGCCGCTCAGCTCTGGGCCTTGCTTGGCACTGGCCTGGCTCTGTGTGCGGGTCATAGGGGTCAGCCTGTGCACACCACGGCTGGCCCTGCAGATCGGGACTCTGGCAACACATCCGAGCTGTGTTTCCCCGGGGCCGCGGCTCCCCAGGTCCCCTTGGAGATCAGAGCTGTGGGCCCAAGCCAGAGGCTACTGCCTGGTCAGCAGGCTTCAGGGATCATGGGGACAGACTGGCTTTGGAGGGATGAGGAGCATGGCCATTATTGGAGCATCCACCTCTGTCCATTCTCTTGGAGAAATCAGGACTCTAGCACTCTACCCAGCCAGGCCTGCTTCCCCTGCTGAGCTTCGGATGGTTAGGAACTCGCTGGAGCAAATGGGATGTGCCTGCTGTCCACTGTGCTTAGGGCCCCTCGGCCCAGGGCTCTTGGCCATGGCTGGGACCAGCCTCAGCGTCATCTCAAGACCTTTCCCTTCCTCGCCCTCTTCCTCATCCCTCGGGCTCTCCTCCCTGGCTCCCTGCTCGGCCTTTATCTTGTCCCTGTTTCCATTGCTATCAGCCGCTATCTGGCGGGAGCCCGCCCGCCGGGGCCCTTGGGCAGAGCAGGAAGCCAGCCTGAGTCTCCTCACTCCTCTCCATCCTCTTCCTTTTCCAGAGACAAAAGCCACAGCAGCCTGTTAACAGATCTGCATTTCCCTTGGCTCTTTGACTCCCACTTCCCACTCTCATTTTTTCACAGGCTCCAGTTTTCCAGGGCCAGGCTGTCCTCAGGAGCCACTGCGTCCCGGGCTGAGCCCCACAGTGTCACTTCCTCTTGGCCTGTCTGCAGAGAGGCCGACAGAGGCTCTGAAGCCAATGCCGCCTGCGCCCCTTATCCTCTCTGCCATCAGCCCCGCCAGGAATGGCGCTGCCGGCCGTCTGTCTGGCTGTGGAGCCAGGCTGGGGTGGACAGAGCTCTGGCCTTCCTCATTAATGAGGTCTCCGAGGCCCTTCCTCTGCCTAAGTGCCTGGGGCTCCGATTATAGCTGGGAGTGTCTCTCTCTCTCTCTCTCTTTCTCTCTTTTTTTTTGTGGTCAAAGAGCATCATGCGTCGTTTATTATTTCGCCATTCACACTGACATCTACTGTGCACCTCCTCTGCTGCGGCAGACCCAGAGATGAGCACAACAGGGCCTTGTCCACGCTACTGCCACTGAGCAGGGGCTTCGGCCTGGGCCGGGGAGGCGAGCCCTGGACAGAGCCAGAGGGCACTAATGCACGGGAGAAGTCACTGAGGGCAGCCCGAGGGCTGAAGGCCAAGCGCCCTGGGTGCCGGGCAGGGGAGGTGGGTGCCCCTGGCACGGCACAGGGCTGCAGTGGAGTCGCTCTGAAGGTGAGTCCTGCCCACAAGGGAACCCAGAACTCCAGGCCTCTCCTGCAGTGCTCGGATGTCCCCTCCCTGCCTTCCCCTTCCTTCCCTCTGCCCCAGCTCTGGTCCACGGAGCCCACGGGGACAGCGGGCACTCGCAGACCTGAGGCATCCAGGTCCCCACTCTCCCCCCTTGTATCAGCCCAAGATCACAGCCTGCCTCCTAGGTTCGTCCAGGGACCTGCACACAGAGTGCTTGTCATGAGCCTGGCCCTGTGACTGCGCAGACCCCACCAAAGCCAGCTTCGGTTATCTCTATAATTGTGGTCACTGCTTCCCAGAAGTCTCTGGGGAGGGGCCAGGGCTCTGCTGCTGTCAGGTGGCTGCTGTGGATGTGGGCGCGCAGCCTGGTGGTCTCCTTCCTCGCTCCCCGGGCTCCCCGGGCTCCCCCAGATGAGGTCTGCCGGGCCCACAGCCTGGCTTACGTCTCCACTTTCCTATCTAGCGTAGCCATGTCTGCCTACGGCTTTGGCAGCTGCTAAATTCATTCATCTGGGCTCTGCAGAAGCCCAAGCCCTTGCCTGTGTAATCCTCTAGCTTCATTACTTTAAAAATAAAAATAATAGTAAAATACGAATACTATGCATACAGTTGATTGCTTTTGCCATGTGAGAGCGTCCGGCACGGTGGCCGTTAGTACGCGAACCTTGCTGGACAGCACCCTCATCCATCTCCCAGACCCTCTCATCTCCCAGACTGCACCCCAATCTGTCCCCTTACTCCAGATCCCTCCCAGGAGTGGCATCATAGCCTTTGTCCTTTCTAGTGGCTCATTTCACGGAATGTGACGTCCCCAAGGTTGTGCCATGGCTAGACTTTCCTTCCTTTCGAGACTGCAATATTGCACTTCGTGGGTGAGCCTGTCGTGTGTGTCCACCTGTGGGTGGTGAGGCGAGTGGACTTCTGGGCTCTCGGGGATTAGGCCACTGTGACGCAGGCGCACCAGTGTGGCCTCTGTTGGTATCTCGGCTTTCCATCTGCAGAAGCGTGCCGTGCCCCAGTGCACCTGGCGAGCGTCCTCCCTGCCAGCGTAACTGCGGAGCAAGTGCATTCCGTGGTCAGGCTCTGAGGACTCACCTCATGTGGGCATCGCCTTCTCCCAGACAGCGCTCAGGCTTCCTGCAGATCCCGGCCAACACTTGTCATTTCTGTTTTTCCCCACACGAGTGTGACCTATTTTCAGTTGGACGCTTCCACGAGAGAGGGTTTTCCTGCCTCAGGGAATAGTTTGCTCTCATGGAGGGCACACACAATTACCAGAAAGTTCTTTTTCGCCTGAGCTCAAGTGTTCTGGCATGCTTCATAGACAAACCCCTAGAACCACCCACGTAACTTGGTTTCCTCCACTGCGGGCTGCTCCTGCAGCCACTGTCCACTCCACTGGGATGAAGCCCGATGTGATGTTCTCTTTGTGTCTGCCAGCTCTGGACCCTCTGTGCAGGATGCCACTCATGGAACCTGGCACTCCTGCTTGGCCCACCTTGGGCACAGACACCACCGGGGGAGGGACAGTTGTTGGACAGAATCTCCAGCTCCCTGAGGACTTAAATTATCCCTTCCTCAGACCAGAGCCCTTTGCCCCATGAGCAAGCATTACTCATGCCGGCACCCCCGGGACCAGGCTCTGTGTCAGGCAGAGTGCGGCTCCCACTCTCCTCGCTCAGAAACTCATAAATCATGCTTATGAGCAGCTCAGCCCTTTGCTGGGACACAGAGCAGCTGGCTGCTGCGGGTCTCCTGAGCATACACCCTGGCTGTGGTGTGGATGTCTGGGGTCCAGGGGCCACTGGTCCTGCACCCTGGACTCACCAGGCCCTCACTCTACTCCATGCCTGGCAGTTGGCCGTGGGTCTGTGTGCCCAAGCACTGTGGGCCCAGGCTCCTCAGGATGCGCACAGCCACTAGGAGAACAAGGGCTGCTGGTGCCACCGCTGCTCCCAGAGCCGCTGCTTCCACACCAGCACCTGTCTCCTGGGGCAGCATTCACCACACTGGGGCTGCTGCGTGGGGAAGCTTACGGCCAAGAGCCAAGCTCACACGGGCAGCTAAGAGCCTTTTTCTGGAACCCCGCGGGCTCGCTGCATTGGCGTCATGTCCCGCAAAGAGGCCCCTGAGTGTGCCATGCTGACACCACTGCAGGGACACTGGACACAGCGCTGTGCCCCCAGCAGCCCTCATATGTGCACGGGGCAGCACGGCTGGGGCTCGGTGGGTGTTTAGCATCCCCTAGGCAGTGGCTGCAGACTCACGTCCCCACTTCCTCTGGGGAGCCGGTCCCCACAGGGGAGCTGTGAGCCCCTACTTTATTGACTAAGAGATTGAAATGGTGCAAATCCATCCCAATCACTTGGTCAATAAAATCTACCAATGGGCCTGGGGATAGGGGCGGAGGGAGGGGCAACATGGGAACGGGAATTCTGGAAAGTTGACGGGCTGTGGCCCTTCCTTGCTCAGCCACCACCTGGGGGCCCTGTGTCCCACTCCGTCACGTGCTTGGCCACCATTACACCCTATCCTGTCCCCAGGACAATGCCTGATGAGCAGGCAAGGGGAAACATCAGCTCACACCGGTGCAGGTGACAATGTCCTCACAGAGATCGCTAAGGCAGTGGGGATCTTGAGCGGCCAAACATCTGTTCCCTCTGCAAGGAGCAAACTTGGCAGGGGCAGCGAGGGAAAAGAGCCCTGGCAAGGACCTGTGAGTCTCAGGATCCAGCAGTGCCCAAGGTCCCAAATACCATGCTGTCACCCACCCTGTTACTTGCAGCCGAAACACCTACAGCTCTTTGTCACTGGGGATCCGGGAAAGAAGGCTTAGACGATTGCACAGCTCTTCCGGTCCCTGATTCTCCCTTCGTCGGGCAGATGGGAGCAGCCACGCCCTACGCTCAAGCCCGGGACCCTGGCTCTCATCCCCTCAGAATCTCCATAATCACTCCTCTGGGAGGAAGGCAGGGACTCAACAACTGAACGTTTGCGTCCTGCCAGGGGCTCAGGCTCATTCACTGGTCCACATGTGGCTTGGTCATGTTCTGACTGCTCAGACATGACACTCGACGTCCAAGTCCTGAAGGAGCGGAGGTTTACTTCAGCTGGTCCAAGGTGGGAGGGGCTGGCAGAACTGCCTGGCTAAGGAGAGCAGCTCACTCGTGGTGAAGCAGAAGCCACGTCAGGGAGGAACCGTGAGGCAGCTACATCCTCCTCGGCCACGGCCCCACCACCTGCCTCTTCCAGGCCAGGCCCAACAGCAAGTCAGGTGTGAGCCCCAGGATCCAGTCAGCTTCCAAACCCTGCCTAAGTGCACGCCAGGCTCTTGGACCCCCGTCTGGATATACATCACAAAGCAGTGGCTCTGCAGAGTAGGTATCAGCTCTCCAGAGTGCAGGCAGGGAAACTGCGGCTCAGTGAGCCCTTGTGACCTGCTCCAAGCTTGGGTAGTGTGCAGCACACAGGGTGTGGCTCTCCACTGCTCGGCTCCCCATACTGGCTTCTCCTCCGGAGGGAAAGAGGGTTTTAGGCACAGGAAGTCTTGTCAGCATTTTTCTGTTGGCGAGAAGCAGGCTCTCCGACCAAGCTTGTGGGGCATTGCTCGCTACAAGTGCTACGTTTGCTGAGGTGTGAAGCAGTTTTGGAACAACTAAGCTCTTCTCCCATTGGCTTTTAAAAGTCCTACACCAGGGGCCCGGCAGGATGGCTCAGTGGTCTAAAGCGCCTGCTTAGGAAAGCTTGGGTGGCTGCAGGGACCGCGGTTCGATCCCTGACACCATATGCTGCGCCAGCCCTGCCCTCAGGGCAGGCTGAGCTGGCCATAAAAATAAATAAATAAACAAACAAAAGTGCTGAAACAAGAAAAAAAAAAATAAATAAAAGTCCTACACCAGCCTCCTAGCTGGCTTTCTCAAGATCCTGCCTGGGTTTCAGCTTCAAACCTTGGGGATGTCTTTTTTTTTTTTTTGGCAGTAGTGAGGATTGAACTCAGGACCTTGATGCTTGTCATGCAAGCCCTTACTCTACTGAGTTATCACCCCGGCCCCTTGGGGATGTCTTTGTTGGTTTCCAGTTGCTTTAACAAAATACCCCAAACTGAGTAATTTACAATGAAAATAGGCTCACACGGTGTGTGGTTCTAGTGCCCAGGGAGGCTGAGAAGGCAGAGTGGCACCTGTTGTGTGCCTGGCACGGCCTCCTTGCTCGGTCAGGAGGGGCAGGGGCCTCTCCTCGCCTCGGGTCACCTCATGGCCCCGTCTAATGATGTCTAATTCACATCACTCTCTGAAGGCTCTGCCTCCAGCTACCAGTAAAATGTGGGTTTGGGAATTAATTTCTCAACCCATAAAATCTGGGGGACACATTCAATCCATTGCAAGTAGGGTGTGGCAAGAGAAAGATACCAACCCCTCAGAGGGGTGTGTCTGAGGCCCCCTGGGTGGCCCAGAGGACAAATGATCCCAGTTCTAGCTACAGCTGTTTCTCTTAGAGACTCCGACATCTGCTTGGCTCTTCATGCAGCTGGACCAGTCCTAACAATCTTGCACAAGAGGTGAGCACCCCGCTTCACAGGCTCAAGGGGGCGACTCAGCTTGCTCTGCTACCAACTGTTCCACGTCTGCGCTGTGAAGCCCCACGGACAGACTCTCATGCCCCGAGGCTCCTGGGAGTCTGACCAGGGGATGCCGCCCAAGCACAGGCCTGCACTCTGCGGCAGAGGATCCTGGTCTCCACCGTGGAGGTGGGGGGCTGAGCACCACTCAGCCCTGTAACACGTGGGAAAGCATGTTTAGAGATCATGCTTGTGTCCCTCGAAATCAGGGGTTAGGAACACCCTGACATCAAGAGGTCCTTTCGGTGGAGGGGAATTGAGAGGCGAATCCAGGCCTTTTCCTGGGCACAGGCGGGCTGTCTGCTGAGTGGCCAGCAGCTCCCCTGAGCCCTACAGAGTTATCCAAGATTCTGCACATGGCTTTGCCCCAGTTCCGTAGTTAGCTCATCCTGTCTTTCTGTCTTGGCCTTTGGTTTCCCAGCTTAGAGCCGCCCCAATCCTGCCCTTCTGGTGCACTACACGCTTTCAGCTCCTTTCCCAGTCCAGGTGATGGTCCAGGCTCCTCTGGCGGGGCTGACAAGGGCCTTGCACCCCACCCTGCACCTCCTATGAACTGATCATTTATTGCTTTTGCTCATTCTTCTCTCTTGCTCCCAGGCGTAGCTGTTTCCCTCATGGCCTGGACCATGAGTACCCAGCAAAGGCTCAGGCATACAGAGGACTTGTCCACTGATGAGTTAGAAGTTGACTATTCCAGGGGGCTGGAGGCCAGGGTGGTACCTTCTCCATGGCCATGCTTGCCTGGTGAGAAGACCAACAGCACACACACACCCTTGGCCTCTGCTCCCCCATCGCCCCCCAGATCGGGATCCCTGAGCACCTCTGTCTAAAGCGTGGTGGCCAGCGCCCTGTCAGCACTGGGTGAGCAGCGGTGGGCCTTGCCAGGCTTCTGTGCTAGGGCCATAAGTGCTGCTTCTGATGCTCAGGCTGCTCTTCGCTCTGGCGTGGATCCTGTGCTGATGCACTCCCGGCACCCGGTGCTCCTGGAAGAGCACACCCTTGGCGAGGTGGGTTGGTGGGGAGACTCTGTTCCTTCCAGGCTGCTCTTGCGGGAAGCCTGGGAGAGCTGGCCTCTTCCCAGCAGGGTGGCAGGGCCTGCAGTGGTGTCCCCAGGCCTGTGGGAGAGCAGTAGCCTGGAATAGGCCCCCCCCCCATCCAAGGCCACCCAGCTGGGCTCAGGGGTAGCAGCCCATCCATTGTGGGAGGAGGCGTGGGTGCTGGACTCACCCAGAGCAGGTGTCCTGGGGGAAAAAGAGAGCCACTGAGCTTGTGCCCTGCGCCTGCCTCTGCCAGGCACCTTAGAGCCTCAGCAAGGAGCCGGCTCCTCACTGCTTCGTGGGGCGGAGGTTCCAGCAGGCCAAGAGCACAGCACACCAGAGACAGGCAGCGAGGCAGGCAACTCCAGAGTCACACACACACACACACACACACACACACACGCATGTGCATGCATGTACACACGCACATTTACACACACACACATTAAAGATATCTGCGTATCTGCTAGTGCAAAGAAAGGAATGGACTGAGAATGTCACAAACACATACAACGAACTGAGAATATGAAAAACAGGTTGCGGGGGTTCCTCAGTGGACACAGATCTCCTTGGTAACCGTACATGCTGTCGATAATCCGTAATTCACACAGCGCAATGCACCAAAATACTGTTGCTTGCTCAGAGAATCCAACCCTCCCCTCACCCACTTCTGTGCAAGGTCCCGAGTTCGATCCCCCAATTTTGCAAAAAAGCAAAAGCAAAAGCAAAAGCAGTGCCCTAGAATATAAACCTCAGGCCAGAACGGCCGGTCGCAGTGCAGAGGAGCCTGAGGGGACGAGGTGGTAAGGGCAAGTAGGGCCCCTGGGAGAGAAAGAAAGCTAGGCAGAAGAGCAGGAAAAAGGAACGCAGTGCAGGCTTTACTTCAAACGGATGTACCGGGGTAGTGGCTGTGCGCAGACTGTGCCACACGCAACCTGCCAAGGCGGGGTGCCAACCACAGCAGGGGCTGGGGGCGCAGGGGCCCTCGCCCTCCTTAGGATGTGAAGTTCTGTTCCAAAGCAGGAAGGGCTGGGCCGCTGTCATCGATGCTTGTGTCGGATGAGACTGGGCTGAGTGCAAGCCCCAGTGGGGTTTCCCAGCCAGCGGTTTTCCTTTTCTACCTCGCTGTCATGGCAACCATTTGGGACTTCATCACACTGTTCCCTCTTCAGTGAAAGAGCTGTTCCAAGACCCCTGGCAGATGCCCGAGGCTACAGACAGCCTGACCCGAGTACCAGCAGTCTGACACCAAGGCAGGCCACACGGGACAGGGAGGGCAGCGGAGGGGCTGATGGGGAGACAGCGGATAAAGAGTGGATTCGCAGGGCAAAGGCATAAGTCACACCTGCCTGCGACACAATAGGAGGGCGAGAGACTTCCTCGCAATACTCCCAATGATGTGCAAAATTTAAAACCTGTGGAATGCCTCTCTTACTTTTTCTTTTTGGTCTTTTGAGGCAGGCTCTCACTACGCAGTTCTGGCTGGGCTCACTTTGTACTGCAGGCTGGTCTTGAACTCGTGCCAGTCCTCCTGCCTCCACCTCCCAAGTGTTGCTTTTCTCTTGACATTTACAGTTTACTGTTGAGCACGAGGAACTAAACCCAGGGATGGCAGAGGTGCAGAAGATGCGTGGGCTGTGGTGTCCTCATTTACAGATGGAGAAAGCAGGCTCTGGGTGGGCTTGGACCCAAACTTCTGAGTGAAACTGAACCCATGGAGCGGGTGATGAGGAAGGGCGAGGGTCTCTGCTCTCACATGTGGGTTGAGGCCGGTGGAGGCCTGTCCTTCTGTCCTCCGCCTCCTACGACATGGGGTCCAGCACAGGCCTGGCCTGGGAGTAGGGAGGTGGCGCCTTGATCATCCACTTTTGGCCTCCAAAGAGGTGAGCAATAAATCTCTCTTAATAAATTTCCTGACCAGAGGTGCCACTGATGGGAACCCAAGTTAGTACATCCCCAAGGGGCAACCCTCTGTGTGGCTCTGTCCCCTAGCCCTAAGCGTACAGGATAACAGCCTAAGGGATGATCCTCTTGGCCTCCTTTATCCTTTAGAGCAGCAATTTCCAAATCCAGTGACCTCCGGAGGGTGTGGGTGCCCCGGGGCTTGTGCTTGCGAGGGATCTGAGGCCCTGAGGTGGATGGCCCCATACAGGCTCGTTTTTTCATTTATCATTGCTAATAAATTGCCTCAACCAAAGCAGGGATGGCGCAGCCTCGGCTGTGCCTGTTTTCTGGCCTTGACCCACGGCCACCCCGCCTGCAGCTCAGTCTCCAGCTTTTGCATATAGTTCTTGGCGGGCGCAGCCCACATTGCCCGAAGCATCTTCAAGGCCTTGGGCTGCAGGGCAGAGGAGGCCTCGGGTGGATTTTCAGACTAAACTCCTGCAGAGAGCTGCCTTCTCAAGGGCAGGGCGCTCCCTCTCTCCACCCCCCCCATCCCCCCAACCCCGCAGCAGCTGTGCCTGTCCAGGAGCGGCCAGAAGCTCCCGGCTTGTGCACTTGTGGGCTGGAGCTGCATTCCAAGAGCCTGAGCTTCAGGGGACCCTGGGAAGGCAAAAGGACACTGCAGGGTCAGGGGCAGCTGGCCACATTTGGTCAGTGCTGGTCTGGCGCCCTCAACCAAGGGGACAGGAAGGGCAGCCTCCTCTTGTCTCTGCCCCTGGTGTGACCTGGATACTGTGGGGAAGGAGTGGGAAGGCCATGGTGAGGGTACGGGGCTAAGTCTGGGCCCTCAGGCAGCATGACGGCAAGCTGGAGCCCAGCGGGGGTCACTGAGCATCCCCAGAGAACGGAGGGTGCTGGCAATGGAGCTGAGTTAGAGGCAGTTGGGGCCCAGAACTAGCTCTCAGCAGGGCAGCTGCCTGAGCCTGGATGACAGCATAGTCCCCAAGCAGCATGGGGTTGGTTAAAGACCGGGGAGAGCTTGGGGGGGGGCAGATTGCTGATCTCTGAGTTCCTCTCTACCCCATCACGGGAACCCCAAGGTTTCTGGGCCTGGCTGAGTTCAAGGTCCCCTACAGTGCTCCTCTCCAGAGGCAGCTCTCAGCTCCCACACCCTTGGGTGCCCTGGGTCTTCAGACTCCCTGTAGCCTGCAACTCTGCCCCTTGCTGAGAGGGAGCTGTGTCCTTTGTGGCCTGAGAAGCCCAGGGCCCTGAGCTGCTCAGATGCAAGCGGTCTTAGTGGTCATCTCAGGAGGGCCTGGCAAGCCCTTTGTGTGCGTGGACCGTGAAGCACACATGACAGCCCCTTCCCGGCCACCTGCAGCAAGAGGAAGAAGCCAAGGTTGCCCACTCTGGGGATCTGTGCCAGTTACCTCTGTGCCTCTCTCCTCCCACTGGACCAGCTCCTCCGAAGGGGCCGGGTGCTCTCATCCTGAGAGGGATAGGAGTAAAGGCCCTTTCCCCCTTTACCTAGGTCTCAGGAAGAAAAACCTTCCAGGGATGATGCTTGTGGGCCTCACGAACAAGCTTGAGAGGAAGTGGAAGCGTGTGGTGCAGAGAACTGAGGTGGCCACGGCAGGCGGGCCACTGACGGACGTGAGCGGGACATCTCGAGTGTGCCCGGTGCTGCATCAGCGCCTCAGTGCAGGGACCCTACAGCTGCCAGCCCAGGCACTGGGCGGTCTGGAGCCCAGGGCTCTGGCGACTTCCTTCAGGCCTCAGCGATCATTGGTGCTGGAGCTAGATTAGTCCTGGGTTTGCGTTGCCCAGAGCCCTTGCTTCCTGGGCAGTTGGCATCTGCCTGGCCTGGGGTCATGGTCCCTCGACTGCAAGGCTAAGGCTCTAAGTGTCCCTTGGAAGTAGAGCCTTCTGTTCAAGCTTGAAGTCCAAATCTGAAAATAAGTCAGAATCTGCAAACAGCCCAGGCTCCGTACGCCACCGTGTGAAGCGCTGTCAGCTGATCCCCTTGCCGGTCCCTCTCTGCCCTCCGCCCACCCCTCCCTATGCTACCCACCAGTGCCAGGAGGCTGAGGAGCCACCAGCCTGGAAGACCCTAGGCCAGGCCGGCAGGGAGTGGCTGCTCCAGCCAGAGGCCCCTGCTATTTTCCGTGGAGGGGCGGTGAGGGTGGATGGGAGAGGGGCCCAGGGAAGATAAGGGGCAGTCATTTGTCTTTTTAATTGGCTTCCTTGGTGGGAGGAGAGCCACGTTATCCTGGCTCTGGGCTGGACCAGGCCCAGGCACCGGCTGCGGGCCATAGGGGGAGTCCATGGGCTGTCCACGCCCAGGATGGGCGCCCGGGGTCAAGCAGGAGACAGACCGGCATGGCCAGAGGCGGGTGTATGGCTCTGACAGCTCAGACGCAGAGAGCCGTGGTGCAGCGCCTGAGGCAGTGTAGGTTAGAGAACCCGGGGCATGTGGCACCCGAGCGTGGCTCCTGACTCATCCTCCGCCCAAAGGTGGAGCCTGGCAGCCAGCTGAGTGGTCTCTGGAGCCATCTGGAAAGGCAGCAGGACAGATAAACTTTCCCTGTCCCCCTAAGGCCCTGTGTCTGAGGATACTCACAATCATACCCCGCCTCCTCCAGCGCCCTCTGAAGGCGGCTACCACACAGCACACAGGCTCCTGTGTGCGGGTCCCCAACACCAGCTGTCAGCCGTTGTCCCTACCACGCCTCAGCCTTGTTACCATGGCTCCAGAGGAAGGTTGCCAGGATGCTGGCCAGAGCTCCCAGGGCATTGGTGCAGGGCACAGTGGGGTCCAGGGGTGGCCCCCAGTAATTCAGGGCCTCAGGCAGCAGGTGGCCACTGGACACTTGTGAGCCCTTGCGATGGGGGTCCCTGGTGTCCCCTGCAGTCTGCCAGGAACCCGGTCTTCCTAGAACCTCCTTGGGGGCAGAACTTTGTGCAGCTGGGTGCTTCTAGGCCCACAGTGACTGCTGCACTCCACGTCGGCCCCCTGTAGGAGCCGCTTTTTTTTTTTTTTTTTTTCTTATTTCAGAACTTTTGTTTGTTTGTTTATTTATTTTTATGGCTGGCTCAGCCTGCCCTGAGGGCAGGGCTGCCACAGCATGTGGTGCTGGGGATCAAACTGGTCCCTGCAGCCGCCTAAGCTTTCCTAAGCGTTTTAGACCACTGAGCCATCCTGCCGGGCCCCTCAACGCTTTTTTATAAGCCATTTCAAAGCTGAGCACGCCAGCACAGGCTTGTGGCCCCAGCCCTCTAGGAGGCTGAGGCAGACGGTTTGCAAGTGTGAGCCCAGCCTAGGCAATTCAGCCATGTAGAGAGATCCTGTCTTAGAAGTAAAAAATAAAAAACGGCTGATGCTGAAGGCCAGCGCAGACACCGAGGGTTCAACCCCTTGTATCACAAACACATGAAAGTCTCTTTGGCTTTGACTGCTGTCACCCAGCACCTCCCGAGGCTGGGGATGAGCTCTGCTTCAGGTCAAGCGGGGCAGGCGCATTGCCGTGCTTGTCCAGAAGGTGGCGGTAGTGGGTCTGCAAAGGCGCCTGTAGCTCGGGGTGCACAGGGATTGCTCAGTTGGCTCCTAGGTTCCTAGTTTACGTCGCTGACAGATCCGGAAGTAGAACTTGCGGGTGCATGAGCTATGCCCAGGGGTCAGACTTGCTCTCTCTGTCCTGGCGATGAGGAGGAGGAAGGCCAAGAAGTCGCCCAACTCAGGAAGAGCCTCACTCCTGGTAGCCAAGGCGGCTCGTGGATTGTGAGGTGCCGGTCACAGGAGTATTTAAGCTGAGGCGGACAGTTATTTCCTAGCAATATTAAAGCGGGTGGTAAATCTTTGGAAGGGGTTGGGTCAGGTGATTTGGGGACCACCTCCTACCCTGACAGGCCACACTGTTACTGCCCTAAGGGGAGATGCCAAAGACCTAGGCTCGTTAAAAGGAAGGGTGCCAGGTCATCCTGATTCCCTGCCTGGGGCTCATAGATGAACATTCAGCTGGGCCCAGGGGTCAAATGGGGCTCCGATTCCTGGCATGAGAGCTGCCGTCCACTCGGCTGACCAGCTTGGGTCCCTGCCTCACCCGCTGTCTCTCATCTTGGCCAATAGGGGCCAGTTCTCCCTGCCCCTTGGTCCCCTTGGGGATGAGCTAAGCAGTAGAGGTCCTGCCACCCACCCCAGCCTGGAGAGGGGCCTGAGCTCCCCAGGACCCTAGTCCCCTACAACAGTGTCCCCGCCCCAGGCCCGCCACTGCCTGCGCCTCCAGACCTCGGGTGCCCTGACAGTAGCCATGGCCACCCCGGGTCAGGCAGGGAGGTCTTGGCCTGCGTTGGCCATGGCGGGAAGGCAGCGTTCCTCCACGTTGCTCAGTGCTGCGGCAACAAGAGCCCCTGAGCCCCATCCCCCGCAGCTCAGCGCCCTCAAGGCCCGGTGGGGCATGGTCTTACCCCTGTCCCCCAAAAACATCTTCCACTTCCAGCTTGCGTCTTGAACTTCAGGCACCAGACACCGAGATCAAAGCTGCAGATGCATGCAAGGGCGGGAGCGGTGCCAGCCCTGAGCTGTGGTGCTGTGAGGGGTGGAGGGCCCCGACTCCAGCAGCGCCCTCACCCTAGCTGGCAAAGCAGAGGCTTTCTCAGTCTCTGCAGAAAAGCAGTACCAAGACAGAGCCTCGGGGCCCTACTGTGCAGCCTGCCGCTCTCTCTGGGAGAAAATGTGGTGTGGAGGCCAGAGGACACCCTGGGGAAGGGAGGGAGAAGGGAGACCAGCAAGAGGGAGCTGGCGTCTGCATGACAAGAGCTCACCAAGACCCAGAGTGTCCCCTCCACGTCCTCCACCTTCTCCACCCAGCACAGGGCTCAGCCCGGGAGGCAGGAAGTGACCGTGAGGGCCGCACCTTGGGCCTCAGCTAGAGCACCCCACCAACCAAAGCAGGGCACTAGCCCTGCCCTGAAGCACCCCAGACCATCCAGCAGATGCCATGGCAAACTCACAACTCAAGTGAAAGGAAACCAATCTGACGCAGTCATCTTTCCCCGCAAACACTGGACCAAGAAAACAGCCGGGCTTCGTAAGAAGATGGAAATATGACGGACACCTCTGGGTCTCTCCCAGGGACTCCAAGGGCCTGCAAGGGCTCTCCTGAGGGCACTGCCGATGCTGCCTGGGGTTTAGCACTGCAACCAGCATCGCGCCATGTACCATGCCAGGCTGCATTCAGCAAAGGGGACGTTGGCGGAGGAGCTGATGATGAGGGGGTGAGGGGCGGAGATGCGGAGTACTGCTAAGTTCTGAAAAGGAACAAACCTCACAGGCCAGTGCAGATGGGACCAGGGGACATCGTGTTCAGGGACATGAGCCGGGCAGAGGCAACAATATTCTCTCTCAAAGATGGAAGCAAAAAAATACTAATTCACAGAAGCGGAGATTAGGGTAGAGTCACAAAGAGTCTAGGGAGATTGGATAAGAAGGACCAAGCTGCTGTAGGCGACTGTGGTGCGCACCATTCCTGATGAAGAACTAAAAGAGAAGACCTCAGAGCTTTTTACGGCCAAGAACTGAAAGGTATTACAGGAGACAGAGGTACTGGTTTCCCTGCCTCTACCGCTGGGCAGTGTATGAAGGTGCCGAGTTAACTCACTGTCCCCTACCAATGCGTACAGTGACGCATCATTAAAAATACCTAGTGAAGATCTCCGAGCAAGGCGTCGGGATGGACGCGGGATTCTTCTGCAGAACAAGTGCAGGACAGGATAATCAGTTCAGCAACAAACAGAAGAAGCTACTGAAGCAGCTGAAATTCGCAGAATGCCTAGAAAAGAAGGCAGACGTGAGCAAAATAAATTTGGAGGTTATAAAGCCTTGGATAATGGAAAGAGCAACGAAATCCTGGGATTTGAAGATGATGTTGTCATTGAGTTTATGTTCAACCATAAAGTGAAGTGAAGAATCCGGGTGGACACAAATCAACCTGGCCTTTTTTTGGCGCTTTTTGAAACAGGGTGGCACTATGCAGTTCCAACTGGCCTTGAGCTCACTTTGCAGCCCAGGCTGGTGTCCAACTCACACTGATCCTCCTGCCTCAGGCTCCCAAGTGCTGGGATTACAGGCGTGCGCCACTACACCCTGTTTGTGACTGGGCTTTTGAATGGGAAAATGCTAGAGAATTTATGGGAGAACTTCGGCCCCTGCTGTTGAGTGCACAAGAAACCGTCGCTGGAATCCCTTCTGCTTTCCTAGAACTAAAGGAATAAAACAGGCAGACTGAGCAAGAAAGATTGGCATGGGTGAAAAGCGGGATGAAGACAAAGGTGAGAGAGATAAGGAAGGAAAAGAGAGCAGGGAGAAAAGGGAGAGCTCTCGAGGCCCTAGAAGACACAAACCCAGATCTCCTTCCCCTAGACGGCCATCTTCCGGTCACAAGAGAGAGCGCGCACAGATCTCCCTGACACAGAACCAAGGACCGGAGTCCATCCCCTGTTCCAGAAAAGAAGGAAAAGAAAGAAGAACCCCAGAGCTCCAAACCTTCAGTGAAGGTACAAGAACCTTCAGTACCAGAAGCCACATCTACTTGTGACATCCTGAAAGTTCCTACGCCCAAATCTGTGCCAGAACCTAAAGAACCTACTCCGGAAAAAAATGCCAAAAAAGAAAAAGAAAGGACCCCACCGAGATCTCGGTCACGGTCCAAATCAAGGTCCTGGACCGGTTCTCGCCCTCCTTCTCATTCTTGACCAAGAAGGCGCCACAGGTCCTAATCAGCCCAAGAAGGAGACTGTCTCCTATCAGTGCGTACAATTATGCATCATTAAAAATATATGGTGAAGATCCGTGAAGAGAAATCCCACCATGATGAACGCCGCCTCCTCCAGGGCACAGAGGGCACAGAGATCTCCAGGAAGGAGGTGGTCAGCAGCGTCGCTGTCTGGGAACAGCTCGACCTGCTCCTCACTTTGTTCCTGGTCACCGCCAAGGAAATGTCCCAACAGGACGTCCAGCAGCCCTTGAAATGCTTGGCGGTGTCTCCTTCAGTGAGTGCCCCAAGGTGAAGACACAGGCCATCCTGCCAGCTAAACCACCACTAAAAACGCATCGTTCTGCAACTTCCCAGCAGTCCAACTGTACAATCAATAGCCGCGTTTCTGTGTCTCCAGGGAGATCTTCAGGAAAAGTGACAAAACATAAAGGTACTGAGGAAACAGAATTGCCACCACGAGCACCAAAGCCTAGAAAAGTAGAGTTACTCGAATCTGAAGAGGATAGAGGTGGCCAAAGGGCTGCAGCTGGTTCTGTGCAGCAGAGACTCTGGTATGGGCCGCAGAACCAGTGGTCTTCATCTGACTCTGGCTCCTCCTCTTCCTCTAAAGATGAGCAATCAAAGCGATCCCGTGTAAAAAACGGTGAGGTGGGCCGGCGACAGAGACATTCCCCTTCCCGAAGTGCGTCTCCATCACCAGGGAAGTGCCAGAAAGAGACCTCCCCTCAAGGCAGACATAGAAGGAGGAGAAGCCCCTCTCCTCCACCGGCCGGAAGAGGCCGCTCGTCCTCCCCAGCTCCTCCTCCTCCAGGGCGCAGATCCCCCACCCCACGGCCATGAGGCCATGACGCAGGACTCCCTCACCTCCCCCTTGGAGGTGCTCACCTTCCTGAGAAGATGCTCTCTACCCACACAGCGGAGGAGCTCTCCTTCACCTCCTAAGGGAAGAACGGCCCTTCTCCCAAGAGAAGGGCATTGCCATCCCCACCACCACAGCATGGGTCTCCCCTTCTCTGCCTCTCAAGCAGAGAAGCTCCCCAGCTGCCAAGAGACGCTCACCTTCTGTCTCGTCAAAGCCTAGCACAGGGTCTTCCCGGGAGCTGTGCTCCCAGGGAGACCTAGTCACCACAGCCACAAGCAGCATTCTCCTGCATGCAGCCTCGAGCTCCTCAGACCTCAGGTCCCCCACCTGCTTGAAAGGGAATGTAGGCCTCACCCCAAAGAAGGTGGTCCCCATCTCCGAGTACCTGGCCCGTTAGAAAAAGTCTCTGGAACTCCAGAACTTAAAAAGTCTGCCTCACCGAGCCCACAGTCCGTAAGACGGGCTCCATCCTCTCTGTCTGTCTCTGGGTCTCTGGAGCCAGTGGCTAAGAAGCCCCCAGCCCCCCGTCCCCTGTCCAGCCTCAATCACCATCACAGTCCACAAACTGGTCCCCCGTGGTGCTGGCCAGGGAGGCTAAGAGCCCCACACCAGGCCCACCAGCAGCCTAGAATTTGACCAGGAAGGAGGTGGGAAGAAAAAGGACACGAAAAGCAGAAGAAACGCAAGAAGCACAAAAAACACGAGAAGGAAAAGGCTGTGGCTGCACCTGCTGCGGCTCCTGCTACCCCTGCAGCTGCCCCAACCGCGTCAGCACAGGAAGACGGTGACGCAGGCCCGAGCCCAAGAGGGACACTGAGAGCGCAGCTGAAGGCAGCCTGGACCACCGGGAAAAGGCTCTGCGGTGCGTGCGGAAGGCGCAAGGGTGCCCCCGTCTTGGGGGTGCTGGTCAGCTCAGAAATCTTACTAGGTTTGTACTCAGTTCAATGTCAAAATTGCTAAAATGTGTCTGAGCTCTAGATGATAACATTTGTTGTAAGAGTTACTAGGTTGAAGTTCACCAGATAGAAAGGGTGGGCATGGACTTACATTGCAGAAGGTGTCCACAGGGTATGAGTGGCATTTTTCATTGACAGTTGACATAAATTCATTTAGAGTAAAATATTTTAAGCCAAAAAAAATCTCTTTTTTAAAAAAAGGGGTTTAAGTATTGTTGGCATTCTTATTTCTTTAAATGCTCCTTATTGTTCCAGGGAGGGGTTCCTTCCTTCCTTCCTTCCTTCCTTTCTTTTATTTACTTCTTTTTATTTTTTTAAAGAATTTTTAAATTTTATTTTATTTTTTTCTTGTTTCAGAACTTTTGTTTGTTTATTCATTTATTCTTATGGCTGGCTCAGCCTGCCCTGAGGGCAGCGCTGGCGCAGCATGTGGTGCCGGGGATCGAACCGCGGTCCCTGCAGCCGCCTGAGCTTTCCTGAGCAGGCGCTTTAGACCAATGAGCCATCCTGCCGGGCCCCATTTTATTTACTTCTTATTCAAGTCTTCACAGCCATTTATGTTCCACTTCCTACCTTATGTGGTGTGCAAGCTGGCCCAGCATCAGCCACTGCTGGAGTGCCACAGACGCATCAGTGGATGTCCCAGTGCCACAGTCTTCCCTGTTGCCTGTGGGAAGCTCTTGTTTGGGAAGCTGGAAGAGGGGCCCAGACTTTGAAATAGTGTCTTGGTTTCACTGTTCTGTTTTTCCATTTTTGTTTTTTAAACTAAAGCTATACGAAGCTCGTGGATTAAATATTAATTTTCTAAATTTAATACATATTGAAGAACACACTTTTCTTGGCATGTGTATGTGTGGGGGGGGCGAGATTCAATCTCACTGGGCAGCCAGGCTGACCTTGAATGCGAGCCTCCTGCGTGCTGGAGTTACAGCCAGGCATCAGCGGCCGGACCTCACCGGCTTTCCTTCCCTGACTATGTACCCTTTGCTATTTCTAATCAGTGATGATTTGAGTCATTTTTAAATCTTCCCAAAACGAAAAGGAGAGAAGAGCAGAAGCCAGGCCAGGCGGGAGAGCTGTTCCCTGAGCTGCCCAGGGTGGGGCAGATCCTGGAGCTGGTGGAGCTGGAGACGGGGCCGCAGGACGCTGGCAAGGTAGGTGCCGCCCATGTACATGGGGCCCTCCCAGGAGAGAAGTGGGGTGCTGGGCGCCGTGGTGCACACCTGTGAGCTGAGGAAGAAGGATCACCAGAGCTCAAGGCCGGGCTCCAAGGCCAACCTGAGTGCACAGCCCCAGATGGCGATCTCAGCCCAGCGTACCTCGTGTGCTTTCTGCATGGAGGCCAGGAAGGGGCAGAAGCAGTAGCTGGCACGGTGGGGATGGACCAGCAGGGGTTGGCACCGTGTGCAGGGCCTGCCCGGCCACTACTCCTGAGGCCTCCACCTCAGGCCCTTGGGTGCTGCCCTCCCTTTGGGCTGCCCTGCCAGTGGGACTGTGCAGGAGCTCCGAAGCTCCCCCAGCCTCAGTGGCCTGTCACCCACCTGCCTGCTCCTCCTTCCTGAGGAGGTCTCACTGAGCCCACCCCCTGTGCTCACAAATCCCCACCTCCCTGCTTGCCAGGCCCTGGGGTAGTCCATCCCAAGGCCAGTGTGCATGTCACACAGCTGATGGCAGGGTAACTGGTGTCCCTGCCTCCGTGTGACACTAATGCCCACTGATGCCTGATTTGGTGACAGCTCCTTGCCTGTCTGCTGCCTGTGGCTGAGGGCCAGCCTAGATGGGGACATCACTGCCTGGGTCACCTTTACTGGCCTGTGCCACCTAATTCAGCAAAATCCATCGTGCTGGCGGTGACAGTGAGCAGGAGCCATCTTCTAGCACAGGGGTTCTCAACCTGTGGGTAGCGAGCCTGACTGGGGGTCGAACAACCGAAACACAGGGGTTGCCTAAAGCCATTCCGAATCATAACGGTAGCAAAATTACAGTTCTGAAGTAGCCACCAAAATTATTTTTTTTGGTTAGGGTCACCACAACATGAGTGACTGCATTGCGGGGTCATGGCATTAGAAAGGTAGAGAGCCACTGCTCTAGCACCTCCACCTTTAGGATAGAGGTGGCCTGGCAGGTGGCGCATTGCAGGGTCTCTCTGCAGCCTTTTCTGCCCCTTCACAGCCCAGGGAGCCCTACGTGCAGGACCCGAGCTTCGGGAACAGGAACAGTGTCTTGCGCTGCTGGTGCCCAGCAAACCTAGCCAGCCCTAGAGCGATGCTCAACTGTTTATGGAACCCTCGGGGAAGTCAAGGCACTGGTATGGAACACACAGGCATTTTCTGAATGAATATCCCAAGAACCCCCATCTTTACAGAGCTATAGTTCCTGGTGGACAAAGGCTTTTGGGGAAAATCAGTTTGGGCAAAGACTGAATTAATTAAGCGGAGACAGATTTCTCCACCTAAGAAGATTGTTGCAGCTTTGCAGATGTTTTAATGTGCTAGTATGGATCAATGCCCAGGAGGCAGTGCCGTGCAGCCTTTCCTCAGCTGCCTGATGGCTGTTCCCTTGCTCGGTGGCCTGGCCGAGGGTTCTGGGCACCCACCTCAGCAGGCGCTGAGGCAAGGCCGTTATCCTTCTCCCAGGATGCACAGTGGCTGGGAAGGAGCAGGTTTCTCTCAGCACGAGGCCACCCAGCCTCAGGAATATGTGTTCTGTGTGTTCAATCAGCTATGTATTGACTACATTTATGTTGCTTCTCATATTAGAAACATTAGTTACGGGCCAGCTTTTTTTTTGTCTTTTTGAGACAGGGTCTCACTATGCAGTTGAGGCTGGCCTTGAGCTCACTTTTGTAGCCCAGGCTGGTCTCGAACTCGCACCAATCCTCCTGCCTCAGCCTCCCGAGTGCTGGGATTACAGGCGTGAGCCACCACGCCCAGCTACGGGCCAGCTTAAAGGTCTGTGGGAAACTCACTGAATGTCATGCTGGGTTTTCAGTGACACCAGTGTCCCTAACTGGCCTCGTTGTCATCCTTCTCAGAAATGCACTCGATCAAGAGCAGCTTCCACACGGTATCTCACTCCGCTGGGGTGACGAGGCTGTGCCCACAGCTCTGCGGGTCCCGAGCATTGGGCAGAGGACTCCCAGCGTGGCGCGATCCGGAGCCTCTCCTCGTCAGTCATGGTCCCTGGAACCCTGGCGGAGGCCGAGCCCTGCCCTCCCTGCCTGACCCTTACTGCTCCTGCTCTGTCTCACAAAGGCTTGGGCGCCAGGGTGGTAGACGGCAAACCGCAGAAGAAACAGTTTAGTCCGGGAAGAGCACCCCATCAATCACAGAGCATTAACAACGTGCCCCGGGGATTAGCGGGACTTTTCTTCTGTGGCCTTTGAGGAGAAACCTTGGATTGTGGCTGCCTCTCTTCCTGGGAGTCAGGAGACGCAGGCGGTGGCTGTAAGATGTGCTTTCTGCTACGGGCTATAGGGCACTTTGATGGGCAGGGTGGAGAAGCAGGTGGGCTCAGAGGTGGGAGGTGGTTTTCATGGTGACCCTCCAAGCCCACCCCTTTACCAGGGCTGGCCAAACACTGGCCGTGCCCCAGGGCACAGAGCAGGAAGTTCCAGTTGGGGCTTTGTCCAGAGACCCCCAGATCACTTCCCCACTCTGGCATGAGATAACTTGTTCAACAAGCACCTTTAAGGCTATTATTGGCCCCAGAGAGCTCCTTGTCTTTTTTTCCACATGAGAATGCAGAAAGGAGCCATTGGAGGGGCCTCTCAGCAGAGCCTGGCTGGGCTCAGGTCTGCAGGACCGGGCCCAGGGAAAATCTATGGCTCGTGTCACCTGGCCGTGGCCTGTTGTGGCAGCTGCAGCAGGTGGCGCCCAGCGCCCTTTATGCGGTCTTGGCCTGGGCAGTATCCCTCAGCTGCACACTGCTGCTCTTTTCCCCGGAGGCTGGCACCGTCCGCTGCCCTGGGCCACCCCCGAGAGCTCAGCCTCACTCTTGGAGGGCACGGAGTCCATACGGCCAGTGGCATGATCCTCTGTGCCCAGTGCTGTGCCTCCCACCAAGACTTGAGAGGCCGAGGAGCCAGGTCCCAGCAGTCCCACGCCACCTGCACAGACACAGGGAGTTCTAGGGGTCAGCAGGGACGCCCCGCAGTGGGGCCCAGAGACCATCTGAGCCCCCTGGGGAGCCCGTCCCGGGCCTGGCGAGCTGGTGCTGCGGTACTGCCATTCAGGCCAGGCCCGTGGCTCTTGGCTGAGGGCGCAGTGCTGTCCAGCCCCGCTCACTGTGGGATGCTCAGTGTTTACACTTCTGCTCGGTGCCGGGACCTTGGCCCTCCCAGCGACAGAGAGAATGGGGCAGCTCGGGCAGCTGCTGGCCCCATGTTGACCCCCACGACCCTCAGTTATCACAGGGAGCCGGCCATGGTGGCCTGGGACCACCCGCCATGCTGCCAGGGCAGGGGTAGATGGTGGAGCAGGGGGGGTGGGGCAGGGGCCCCCAGCCCAGGCCCGTTCTGACCCCACCCAGAGCCCGCTGTGTGCACCTAGCCCCACTCAGCTCACCTCACCAGAGGGTGAGTGCTGCTACCGTTCTGGTGTGCAGCTGGGTAAACTGAGGCATGAGGAAGTAGCAGAGATAACTGCCTGGCAGAGGCAGTGTTCTCATCCAGGGGCATTGCCTTCGGAGCCTGTCACAGTCCCCAGCCCTGGGGCAGGGTCTGCGAGGATCCCTTCTGGAGCCTCTACCTGTGCATTTTGGGTCCCGTGCGACACTATGGGACGTGGCCCTCACAGACAGAGAAGGCTGCGCCTCCGCAGCCGACCCGCTCTCTCCCTTCCCCTAGGTGCCTTCCTGTGGGACTGCAGCAACCCACAGGACTCACCTGGGCCAGGGGCTGGCTGTCGCATCTCGTGAGTCTCAGCCATTGTCCCAAAGGCTGGTCCCAGGGTCGATGAAGCTCAAGGGAGAGGCTGCCAAGCCCTGGAGCCAGCAGGACGTCGCCTCTCCATGCCCCCACCTGCCTCCCCACATCCCTTTGGGGCGAGCCAGCTCAGACTCGGACAGGAGGTCAGCCACGGGCTCCCGTGCATTAGGTAAGTGACACGGCCTCATCCTGGTGAATCTTTTCCTGCGTACAGCACGCGGCTCCTTGCCGCCTGGCCTTGTACTTGAAAACGGCACACTGAGCAGACTGGTCTTGCCGGGAGGCTGGTGTGGGGCCCAGAGTACGCGGGACTCGGAGTGCTTCCCTCCCGCTGTTAGCTCCTGGCCGAGACCTCTGGCTGTCCACGTCAGGGCTCTGATTGTGCTGGGGACATCCACTGGGGACCTTGCCAGCACAGAGAAGAGGACGCTCAGAAACCCTAGCTGGCCAACTCCTGACATGAGTGAAGCCTCTAGCCCAGGCCAGGCCCTCAACCAGACAGAGGTCAGCAGGAGTTTGGGTATTGAGGCAGAGTCACCCCAGAACCACACTCTGCCCCAGAAAGACCTGCCCAGAGTGGGAGCTGCACCCACCAACCCCAGCTCCGTGGCCCAGAGGCCTGCAGGAGCCTTTCTGGGCCCCTTCCAAGCCCTGCTGGTCTGCCCATCCTCCTCCCCACACCCAGCCTGGTGCCATGTGGCTGGTGCCCCTGTCCTCACAGTCTGGATGGTCGGGGGCTCCAGGTTAGGGAGGTCACTGTCCTGGCTCTGGCATTATTCCTTCATGTGGGAGCCCCAGGCCCTATGCACCCTCCACTGGATCCGCTCCCCTTCATGCCGCACCCATCTCACCCTGTTCTGCCCCAGCCCCATGGTGCAGCGGTCCCCTCACATCCGATGGTGTCTTGATGTCCCCTAGCTGGCCTGCTCTTGTGACTCTGCCCTCTTTGGTACACATCAGCTGCTCTGAATCACCCCTGGAAGGCTCCCTCTACCATCAGCGACCCTGGGACCCGTTGACCCGGGAAGCATGGAGCAGAGTCCCCATGGGCTCTGGGATTGCCACAGTGGTCATGAAGTCTCCCCAGATGAGAACATTTAGGCCTCGATCATTGTCCCCAAGAGCTGGGAGGACACTGGGTGAGTCTCAGGTCCCCCCTTAAATAGTCACAGTAATCAGAGAAGCCGCAGAACAATTGAATCTGCACATGAGGGGCCTGAGAGGATGCGCCACTCTCCCCCAGGCCCTGGGCTCACAGGTTGCCCTGAGATGCCACGCAGGGTCCTCCCCCTGGGCAGCTTTCCCAGCCCCGCAGAGGGTTCTGCTGAGCCTGGACTGGCAGGCCAGACTGCAAAGGGGCAGATTCGAGGTGGGAGTCTGTCCTGTCACTTCCTGGTACAAAGCCACTCCAGAGCAGCTGGCAGAGCGCTGCTGGGGATGGCCTTATGAGAGGAGGAGCTCGCGCTGTGGACATGCTGCAGGCTCCGGGAAGTTTCTGGATCATCTCCCCCTCACCCAGAAGAGATTTTGCCCTTTTGTCTCCTTCCTACTGGCTTGGCAGACTCTAGTCTCTCAGGAAACTTGGCCTTGACTAATCAGAATTGGAGTGGGAAGACTATGTTTAATTTTCCAAACAAGGAACCAAGATACAGGGATAGGCACTGGCAAAGCTGAGGAGGGGCATGGTGATAATGAGCATGGCGGTGGTCGCCACGGCGCAGTGATGATGGAGGTGAAGACGATATTTTATGGTGATGGGGGGACAGCAATTGTAGTGATGATACCCACGGTGGCAGTGGTGTGGGTGCAGGTGCAGGTAATGGCAATAGCGAAGAAAGTGATAGTGGTGGTGGTGGTGGTGGCGGCGATGGTGACGGTGGCGGTGACAGTGATACCCAGTTTCTGATACCAGATGCCCAGTGGGTCCCAGGTGCCAGACCTACTTGGCACTGAGGGGTCTGGCACGAACCCAACATCTCCTTGAGTCCTACAGGTCCTTTTACAGCTTCTGTTCTTACAAGGGAGAAAAGTAAAGCTAGCAAGAGATCTGGCTGAGTTCTAAGAGGCCTGGGTGCCGGGAGGCTCTGCCAGGGCTCTAATTCCACCAAGTCCCTCTCTCCCTGCTCTCGGAAAGGGCAGGGAGTGGACAATGCCACTTCTGTGTGTTGGGGTGGACAATGCCACTTCTCATGGCGGCCACCAAGTGAAGAGGGCCCTGCCCCACCGTGAAGGTGGAGGAGGAGAACGAGCCCATGTGGGGCTGAGAAGCCCTGCAGGTATGGAAGGCTGATATCGAGCAGGTCTGGGGACCTCCTGCATCCTGGGCAGAAGCCAGGCTCCAGTGATTATCCCCATGTGTGCAATCTCAATGCCTGCACCCAAACCCTGGCTCTCCCACGCATTTGCTGGTGTCCTGGGCCACTTATCACCTCTGAACATCTCCTCACCTGTGCCGTGGGCACGCAGGACCCATCTGTTAGGATTGTGTGAAGATGCTACTGCCTGGCAGGGTGGCTAGCCCCCAGGAGGGACGCGCATAGCTAACGTTGGTCCCGTGGCTGTGCCGCTAAGCTGCACGACTGTGCCATTACGGGACATTCGTTTTGGAGCATCCTAGCTGTGGAGGAGCCATTGGTGGAGAAAGCCTTGCCCAGGCCCAGAGCGGGGTTCAGCTGCCGTTGACATGTGCCAGGCCCACGTGCTTTGCTGCTGGTGGTGGTGGCTGCCTCGACAGCTTGTACCAGGGCAGTGCTTGCAAGGAAGGCCTGATAACCCAGCACAGCCGATAGCGGCGGCGGAAATGGGCAGATGGGCAGGGTGGGGCCGGTGAAGGAGGTCCGGTGTCCTGAGGTCCCAGGGGCACGCCATCCATTCTCTGCCACCAGGCACAATTGCGCTGAACGATCCATCCCTGTCCCCTGCCTGGCTTTCTTCTCCAAATGCATTAACGTGCTGTGGCTCCAAAGGACTCTGGCAGCGTGGGGCAGCTTTATCCTCCTTTGCCTTCAGCCTGCTGCCCTCTCTGGGGTCAAGGTCTCTCCTTGATGGGTGCCTGTGGGGCCCCTTAGCTGCACATTTACACACACATAAGGGTGTTTTCTCTATGTGTGTGTGTGTGTGTGTGTGTGTAAAGTCACCACAGGTGTGTTTTCCTGCACGTCCCGGCTATGTGTCTCCTCGTGTCTCCAAACCCTGGTGATGTAGAGCCATTGGTTTAAAGTCAGAATCAAGTCCACAAAGCCTTGGCACCCTGGTCCCCTTCCTAATTTCCTCCCCAGAGTTTGCATTCAGTTGTCTCCCTTGGGAAGACAAACGGGTCACAGGAAGGTGTGGCATGTTCATCTCGGGACGAGGGCCTCTTCTCTGCATTGATTTCCAAGACGCGCCATGGCTCCATCTGGGTGTGTAGGCACTGCCGCTGGGGTGGCGCTACCTGGCGTGCCTCTCCAAAGGCCCTGGCTGTGCGAGGGTTTTCCTACCTCTTTGCCAATGCTGTGGCATTCCAGGGTTCCTGCCACTTAAAGTCTGATGGCTAAAAGGTCACGTACCCCAATACAGTATGCATTTTCCTGTGTACTGGGGTCCTGGTACACAGGGTCCCGGGCCTCTCGGCTGTGGCCTGCAGCACCCCCCGCCCCTGGTGACCGATCCTACTTATCATCTGTCCATTTGTTTTCAGCTGTTGCAGGACAGGAAGTGCTCCTTCAGTTTTCCTTGCAGTAATCCTTTGTTATACAGGCACTGCAAATATTGTCTTCCCGTCTGACACTGGCTTCAGCTTTGATCACACATCCCACGTGAGCCTTCACCCTGTGCGATTAGCAGGCACAACATGCTTGGCTTCAGGGTGTTTAACCCTCGAGGCAGGGGGAGGCCCATGCGAGCCAGGCCCTCAGTGCAGGGCTGCGGGGCCACTGTCGCCCCCACCCCAGGCTTATGGTCAGTGTATGTGCCTGACTGGTGGGCTCTGATTGCCTCGTGCTAGCCCAGAGCTGAGTTGGACCCAGGGCCTGCTCCACCGGGCCCAGCTTCTAGGGCACTGGGCTTCTCTCCCTTTCACTGGTCCTGGCTGTTCTGCGGCTCCAACTGCCCTTCTGAGCCCTGCATTGTGTGTGTGTGGCAGGGGAGGAGGTTACCAGTTTCGCCCTGCTATCATTAGGACACAGAGGGATAAGGACACTGGTCAGCAGAGAGGACAGTTGGGCCAAACTGGGGCTTGTTTTGCCTCCCAGTTTGCCATGTACACACTGGATATCCGCTTTTTGCTGTGGTTTGTTTTCAGGGCTAGGAATTTAACCTAGGGTTCTCACTGTGAGCTACACTCTACTTTTACCTTTTATTTTGAGACAGTCTTGTCAAGTTACCAAGATGCTCAAACCTGCGGTGTTCCTGCCTCGGCCTCCCAGAGTGTGTGCTGTGCAGTCCTGCTCAGTCCTGCTTGCCTTCAGGAGTGGTGTGGAGCATGGTGTGGAGCTCCGTGCTTGATGTGGGTCGGACATGATCTGGGCGATGGGGGGCGATGGGGCGCTCAGGGGTGAGCAGCTCACAGCAGCAGCTGGGAGCTGGGCCAAGGACTCTCGTGTGGCTCCATGATCACTTTCCGCCGTGATACCCTGGGCTGGTTGATCAGCCCCACCCGTGTACAGCCCCCACCCGTGTACAGCGCGTGCACCTCTGCAGACAGGGCAGGCAGCCCGCTGTGTCTGTGTAAGGCTAGGTCCTGGAGGTTCGTGGGAAACGCCCATCGCGGTCCAGGGCCGTGAGCGGGAGGCTAATTTTAACTTTATGAGCAGCAGAGTGACCTTGGTACTGGGAGGATCTGACAGAGATGCCCCTAGATGGTGCCCTGGCCCCTGCAGGAGGCACTGGGCCAAGATTAGTGGGCGCCCAAGTCCTCCTGGCCCCCGGGCTGCATTCTCCCTGCTCCTCATCTGTCCTCTGCAATCTGCCCACACCTGGGGGACTGGCTCCCATCAGCATCTGTCAGCTGCCGCTGGCCACAGAGAGGGACCTGGTGGCCCATGGGCCAAGGCATAGGCAGACACAAGAGAAGAGAGGGTGGGTGGGAGGGGGTGGCAGGGCTCTGCAAAGCCAGGCCCCCAGGGCAGGGCATGTCTGGCCTAGGCTTTGGCTTCTAAGCGAGTAGGGGGAGGGAAGGGAGCGTGCGTGTACTGACACCCTACTGCGTAGGAGGAGGGGCCGGAGCTTCCTATGCACCCACTTATTTCACCCCATTGCTCCTCTGAGATGGCTGTGCTTGTGTGCTCTGCGAGATGGCAAAATCTGAGCTCAGAGGTCAGAGATCCACCAGGGATCACCAGTTTGCAGCCAAGCAGGGAGCGGGGAGCAGAGGTGAACCCTCTCAGCCATCCCTACAGGAGACCTCCACGGATATGGGGCCCACGGGGAACAGAGGTGAACTCTCTCAGCAATCCCTACAGGAGACCTCCACAGATATGGGGCCCGGGTATGCCCGTGCATCTTGGTCTAGCTCCAGCCATGTGTGACCTCCAGCCTCAGAGCTGTGCTCTGTTTCAGGGGGGCTGCAGAGGTAGGGACAGAGCTCAGGCCAGCCTGGCTGGGCTCCCGCTACAGAACTCAGCAAATGGCCTCACCTCTCGGGCCCAGGACCAGAGGTAGCACTCCAAGCCAAGCCAAGGACAGGCGAGGCTCAGAGATGGCCAACTGGGGCTCAGTGTGTGCCTCTCTGTGCACACAGTGGGACCGCCACTTCCTTGTGGACACATGGCTCCAGGGTCAGCCCAGGGCTGAGGGAGGCACCAAGTCCCCACACCAAGTTGGACGTTGTAGGCGAGCACCCGAGTTACCTTTCACCCTCCGCATGGCTATTCTTAGGCCCTGGGCGAGGTCAGGCAGAGCTCTACGTCATGAATCACTGCGGAGAGCTTGGCCCATGCAGGGCACTCAGCCGCCACACCTCCCCTGGGGTGCTGTGATCTCGTCCAGCATGACAGTTCCCCAGCTCTGTGGCCCCAGCAGCAACAAAAGGTTCTCTGCAGACTTCAGACCCCTGGCCTCTGCGGGCCTGCTTGCCCCTCTCTGCAGTGTGCTCGGCCTTGTCAAGGGACTGTTGGTGCCTCTGCACTGGGCCCAGCATGTAGCATGGCGTATGTGGTCTGGTTCCTGCATCCTAGGGACACGGTCAGGAGCCACAGGCCCAGCGCACCTTTCACACTCAGGACGCAGAGGGAGCTCCACACCCCAGAGGCTCCTGAACCCCTTTGTAAACTGTGGGGGCTGTGGCCAGCGCAGCCCTGTTGGCAGCAGGGCCAACTTTGCAGATGCCGTGCTAGGGCCAGGCTCAGAAGAGGGGCTCAGCTGGTAGAGGACCAGGCCCTCTGCACCCTGCTGCTCTAAGGAGGAGTCCACAAGGGAACTCATGTCTGCTTCCAGCAAGTCCTCAGCGAGCTGTGGTCCGTCTGCCAGGAAGCCAGGGAATGAGAGCTGGCAAGGGTCCTGAGGTCCAGGACAAGAGGGCCAGGGCTTCTTCCTACTATGTTCTTGTTGGCCCTTGGACGAGTTTCTAACTGTGCCTCAGTTTCCCAATTGTGAGAAGCATGGGGGATGCAAGTGTTGGACTTGATGACTCGTCTTTTCAAAGACAAAAATTTGAAGTCTGACTCAGTTCCAGTAACCCTCTGTCAGCCAAAGAGCAGAGCAGGCGGACAGGAGGTGCTGTGCTTGGGGGGGGCTGGCAGTCGCCCTCCCTCTGCCGTGTCCCACCGTGGGCTCCCCTCTCCTGGGCCTCGGGCATGGAGGAGCCCAGTGAAACATGTCCCCAGAATCTGTGCCCGAGACTTCAGCCCCAGGCTGTGGCCTGGGCCGTTGCTCACCCTCTCTGGGCCCAGGTCCTCACCTGTACAAGGAGGACTGAAGGACCTGGCCCTTGGGCTGTGTAGTGGCAGCTACTTAGTTCACAGCACCCAGGACTAGTTTAGAAGGCCCTCCTCACAAGGTGTGGAGCGCCTTGGCTGTTATCACAGTGAACCTGTGCCCAGCCAGGCTGTGGCCACTGGAGGCCTAGATGTCTCCCCTACTCCCTGCTGCCCTCTGCCCCGTGTCCCTGTCACTCTGCAGACCGAGGGACCAGATGCTGACATGCTCTTGCCTGGGACACCTGAGATGCTGGATGCCATTGGGAACACTTTGTTGTTGGCCAGGATATGAACACAGTTGGTCACATTTGGGACTCTTAATCATCTTCCCCGGGCCAGCCCTATCCACAGAGCCTCAGATCCAGGGCTCACGGGGGGTGCTCCAGGGGTAGTGGGCCTCGGGGACCTACCAGGAGCACACAGCAAACACTCAGAGCTCCCACACTCCGGGGCATCTCAAGGAGGGCTGAGGACCTGCGAGGACCAAAGCCAAGACTTAAAGTGCCACCCGCCTTGCACACTAAAATGGCCCTAAAAGAACCCAGACAGCTGCAAGTGCTGGCAAGGGAGTGGGGACATTGACACCCTTGTCACTGTTGGTGGAAATATAAAACCATGGCGACGCAGAGGCAGCAGGGTGACAGCCCCTCTGAAACTAAGCAGAACCGATTTGGCCCAGCGAGGGGCCCAAAGGAGGTGTTTGCACATCCGTGTGTGTGTCAGCATTTGTCGCCACGGCCAGCAGCTGGAAGCCACACAGATGTCTGAGGACACATAAGGGGGAAGACAAAATGGGGTTCACCACTGCTATACTTGGAATAAAACAGATCCCCCAAGTGCCGAGTGCTTAGAGTTGGGGCTTTGAAGAAGGTGGTGACCGTGGGATCAACCCACTAGTGGTTCATAGCTGAAAGTGCTATTACGAGGCCGGGCCCGGCTGGAGGAAGCGGAGCCATGGGGTGCACCTGGAAGGGCACAGCTCTGACGCTGGGCCTGTCCACTCTCTGGTTCCTGCTCTCTCTGCTTCCTCGCTGCATGATGCAGACAGCTTTCCCTGGCCACACCCTTGCGCCGTGATGCTCCTGGCTTGGAGGGGGCACATGGACTGGATCCTCTGAAACTGTGAGCCACAGAAACCACTCCTTTCAGGGGCACGTTTTAGGAGAAGCTGACCGTAGGATCCAGGAAGTGGAATGTGATGGAGCCTCAAAGAGACAGGCGTCTGACCCACACCAGCGTACACACGGGATGAGGTTAAGCAAGAGGAGCCAGCTCAGAAGGCAAACGCTACTCAAGGCCACAGCAGTGAGGCATTCAGACACTCTGATCATAGCACGCAAAGTGGAATGACAGTTGTTAGGGCCGGGGAGGAAGAGAGGGAGAGAGAGAGGCCCCAGGCAGTGCCGGCTCTGCTTCGTCGTGACCTGGGACTTGCAGTCTTCAGAACTGTGAGAAAATAAAGGTCAGCTGCTGACGCCACAGGGTGCCTGGCAGACTGATACAGTGCTCTCTGCATCTGGGGAGACACTGTGCCCTGGGGTCTATAGACCAGGGAGCTAGGCCTGGTGGAACCACAGTGCCCACGGCCATGAGCTGGCATATGCCTGGCTGAGCCTGTGTCCTCCTGCAAGGCCCTGCCCTGGGGTGAGCACTGGAGGACAAGGGACCCTGTCAGGTGAAGGGTGGCCCCTGAGCTGGGGAGGCCCGGAGGACCTGGGGCTCAGGGCAAACCTTGTTTGGGAGCTTACCATACCTCTAACAGGAGCCTGCTTTTCCGGGTAGCCTAGGCCCTACGCAAACACTTGTGTGTACCGTCACCTTGAAGCCTAGCAACGGGCTCTGTGGGGGTGTCACGGCTGTGCCTGCTCTGCAGATGAGGAAACAGCTCAGCTGTGTGACGTGGTGTTTACCACCTCATGTCCTAGGACAGGAAGCGTCTGGGTTCGAGGCTGGGTCTAGGACAGCGTGGCCAGAGCCCTTGCTGTTATTCATGTCAGTGATGTGTCTTGGGTCCAGGGAGAGCAGGGCAGGCACAGCCTCCATCCCAAGAAGGAGGACTTGGTGTCCGGAGGCTCTGACTAGCCTCACCAGAGCTCGGACCAGGGACAGCAGGCCTGTGACTCGGTGTCTCAGGCACCAGCCCCTGAGGGGTGTAGGGTCAGTGTGTTGGGGACATGTACAGGACAGCAAGGGGGTGACCTTCCCTCCATCTTGCAAGACACAGAGCTCAGCTGGAAGCCCGCCCACCCTCACCTTCTGCATGGGAATCAGAAGCTCCCCAGTCCTGTATAAATGTGCTGATGCCGAAACAGGAGCGCACACCCACCGGGCCGGGATTCTGGGTCCACTAGGACAATCGCACTCTGCTAGTGAGGAAAGTCACACTGTCCATGTCCACTGGGGAAGAGGGGAGAACTGGGCTCCTTCTCCAGGTTCCACAGGTATCACTTGCATGTTAGAGCTGGGAAAGGCCCCAGCTGGGCCCGAAGGCCCAAGGCCTGGCACCAGACCACCCCCAGGTGCCCACAGCCGGTGGTGCCAGAAGGGCACCAGAGTCTCCAGCCGCCCCACAGCCCTCCATCCTGGGCAGGCAGCAGCTCAGGAGGGACGTGCAGGGCCCCTGCTATATTTTATGCACCCCCACTGGCCACTGGCCCCGACTTCCACCTCAGTGTGCTGTGCAGCACAGGCAGGGCTGAGCGCTGGCGGTGGGGGCCACAGGGAGGTGGCAGCTTCTCTGCCAAGGGGCAGCACAGGGAGCCACTCTGTGGGTCCTCTCTGACCCAGAGGACCCCTGGGTGCTCCCAGTCCCCTGGAATAGCACTTTTCCCACCCCAAGCCCCAGGGTTGGCGCTGCCTCTGTCCTGAGTCCTCCATGAACAGGAGGCGGGCCTCTATGGCCCGTTTGATTCCCACAGGCCAGTTGTCCTCCACTCAGGGTCCCAGCGAGGCAGGCCACGCTGGGATCCCCTCTTCTTGGGCCGCTGGTGGGGGAGGTTTAAACCCCAGGGCTGAATGCTTTCTGGTCAAGCTCAGTAACCACTTACCAAAACAGCCCTTGTGCCCTGGGGGAGGGGGTGGGGTAGACGCTCCAGGGTCTCAAGGATCCACTGTTGGAGGCAACAGGGTCGTCCGGCTACCCACCCCAGGCTCCCACACCAGCCCCCTTGGTTGGCTGGACCCTCTCTTCCAGTCCCTTGTGACCACAGCACCCTCTGCCTGCGCTCCCTGGACCTGCACCTTCAAGGTTCAGGCTGAAATCCCAGATCCTGCTCAGTAGTCAAGGCAGGCAGGAGGGGGCTAGGGAGATAGCTCTGTGGCACAAATGCCTGCAAGGGCAAGGTCGTGAGTTCGAATCCCGGTCTAGACAAAAAAAAAGAAAGACGGGTAGGAGGATGTGGGGACCTGAGTCGCTTTCCTCGGGATTGTCTCCACCCACATACTATAACCAAACAATAAGCACTTCTGGACCTCTAGGGCCCTGCAGATGGGCTCAGGACCCTCCCCATAGCCCTGCAGTGCACTGCAGCGCAGACTCACATCCCCATCCCACTATTCACAAACAGTACGTGACCACTTGTGCCTCAGTTTCCCCTCTGTCATAGGGTACAACTATTTCTATCTCGTGGGTCATCAGTCAGCATGATAAACGGGTGCCCAGAGGTCAAGGTGGAAGGGACGTGCAGACAGAGCCCGGAAGTGGGGCGTGTGATGCTGGCACGGTGAACACACTTGGCTAAAACCCGCAGAGTGTTCCCTACACAAGGAGTTCAGGTAGGGACTGGGGAGATAGCTCAGTAGAATAAGCGCTCGCCTGGCAAACGCAAGGACCTGAGTTCAATCCCCGGCCCCGCAAAAACAAAAAGAACCAAGGAGCTCAGGTAACTGGACCACTGCTAAGTTGTAAAAATAGGGGAAACTGGGGAGACAGGATAATGGGCTCCCCTGCACCTTGTGTTTATTTCACTGAAAGTCTAAACCGCTCAAAAAGAAGAGGAGAAAAAAGGAAGGAGAAGAGGGCGGAAGGTGGAGAGGACAGGCACCTGCCTCCCCGCGCCGCTCCAGTGCCCCACGTTGGTCCAGTCCGGGTTCACCTGCGGGCCTGGGGTTTCGGCGCCAGGGGCGGGGCTCCTCCCAGAAGCGGATACCCGGAGGCGCCAGCTCCCTCCAAGGCTCTGGCCTTCCTAGCTCTGGGGCCCGGAATCAGTGGGGCGAGGGCGCCACCTGCGGGCTGCGAGGAGCAGCAGGCCAGTGGCCGACTCGGGGCGGGATCCGTTCGCTCCAGGCCTGTGACCCCCGCTCGCCCCACCCCCCCGCGAGTTCCGCGCAACACGACGGCCGGCTATGAGCCCTGCTGGGACACCGAGGCTGCGCCGGCGGGACTGGATCTTGGAGGAGGCCAGGACGCAGGAAGGTAGCCGGGTCGGGAACTCCGCGCCGGGTCGGGCCAGGCCGAGCATTGCACGACCACAAGCGAGTGCTGGGCTAAGTCCTCACTTGGTGGCCCCGTGTGACAGAGGAGAAGCCGAGTGTGTGGTGCAGACTGGGATTCCCCAAGCCGGGTACACAGGAGTCTGTCTGGACTCGGAGCCGACCCGCGGCCACCTCTGCCCCACAGTCCCCACTGCGTCCCTCCGAGGGCGTGGGCCTCTCTAGGGCTGCAGCTCATACTGCGCCTCGGTGGCCGTGTAGAAGTCCTCCAGCACCGACTGCAGGAACTCGAAGGTGGGTCGCTCCTCGGGGCGCCCGCGCCAGCACTCACAGATCACATCGCGGTACAGGGCGGGTGGGCACGTGTCGGGGCGTGGCATGCGATAGCCGCGCTCCAGGCTGCGGATGACCTCGGGATTGCTCATGCCTGTGGGTGGGGACAGGCACGGGAGGGTGGCTCAGTGGTCTGCAGCTGGGTTTGGGGGGTTACCTGCCTGGCCCTGTCAGGGGTTCTAGTCCACTACTGTACATACTCCTTTCTCCATTTAGATTTTGAGATAAGGTCCAAGCTAAGTTGCCCAGGTGAGGCTTGAATTTGTGATCTTCCTGCCTCTGCTCCCGCTTCCTAGATGTGACAGTTGTAGGCCACTGTGCCTAGCTTATTTGCTTTTTACTTATGGAGAAGAGCCAGAAGCGAGGCGTACATTTTCTGGGGAAGCAGATCTATCTCTGCACCCATCCCCCACCCCAGGAAGCTGCCTACCTGGGTAGGGCACGCGCCCATAGGTGACGATTTCCATCAAGAGGACGCCGAAGGACCACACGTCTGCTTTGATGCTGAACACCCCGAAGTGGATGGCTTCCGGGGCAGTCCACTTGATGGGAAACTTGGCCCCTGCAGGACAGTCCACAGCTCGGTGAGGCTGTGCCAGGCTGGCTCGCCCACGTCGCCCCCACCGGGTTGGCTGCGGCCAGGGCGGAGAGGCCTCCGGGGGGATGCATGCCTGAGCAATGCAGGTCGGAGATCTGGGGCAGAGGGGACAGGGGCCATTCCCACCCATGCAGGCTGGGCGCGCCTGGCTGACTTTGCTCGCTTGGGAAGTGCATTTTCTTGCTTACACTAACAGTGGAGAGCGGAGAGATCTTTGCAGGCTGCTTTCCCTACAAGGGTTTGTGGCTGATGCTTTAGAGTCTCATTTTCTAGGGCAGCTCTGTGGAGCCCGACGCAGCAGGAGGTTAGAAGGGGCGAGGTGGGAAAAGCGTATCGACTCGGGTCAGGCAAAACGGGTAGAAATGTAGGCATTCCGAGCCCTTCCTATGCCAGCCACTTGGGGGGCTCCAAGGACCAATGGCGGGGGCTGCAGGCTCCCGGTAGCCTCCTGTCAGGGCTACACTCATGGAGGTCCTGGACCTCTCCTCTGCCAGCTCTCTCAGTAAGCAGCAGCTGGGGTCGCCGGCTCCAACAGAGGGCCTGTGAAGTCTGTGGGGCCCTGGGGAGCTGGGTAGTGGCTGGGGCTCTGCTCACCCTCCTGGGCTGTGTATTCATTGTCCACGATGCGGGCCAGGCCAAAGTCTGCGATCTTGCAGCACAAGGCCTCAGACACCAGGATGTTGGCCGCCCGCAGGTCTCGGTGGATAGAATTCATGCGCTCAATGTACGCCATGCCTTCGGCGACCTGCGGGGACAGACACCCAGTGAAGGAGAGCACAGTGTGGCGGTCTGGGGAGTGTGAGGCTCCTCTGCTGTGATCGCATGGAGGTGACGGCACCGGCTCTGGGTGGAGGGGGAAGGCGGCTTCAGCTGGGCCAATCCAGAGGCCTGAGAGCCGGAGTTGCTTTCGTCAGAGGAGCAGGGCCACCTGCCCCCTTGCTCCTGTCCCGCACTCTCTCCGTGACCCACCAGAGAGGACAGGATGGCAGGGGAGAAGCGGCACCAAGATGGCGGGGCTGTCTCTGCAGAGGGAGGGAAGGAAGGTGGGAAGGCCTCTGCCTGGCGCTGGAGCCCTGGCTGGCTTGCTTGTGGGCCTCTCCCGGGGCTGTGGTCCTGACCCTCAATGCCAGGGCTGCTGTCCAGGCCAGGGCTGAGCCGGTGTTTGGGAGGTGGCGAGGGGCGAGGCTCTCATCTGGTCACCCTGCACCTGCCTGTGGCTTTCACTCAAAATCCAAGCAAGCACCGGCGCTTACCCAAAGGGACCTCGCCTCTGTCCCTATCCCTGGCACGGCCAGGAGCCACTCTGGTGCCTTTCAGCTCAGGACACTGACTGCAGCTGTTCTCCCTCAGTTCTCCCAAAGAAACTGAGGCAGGGAGAGCGAGGCCTCTCCTCTTCCACTGTCCCAGGGGGCCTCAGCAGCAGGACATGTGATTCCATGTAAGGCTGACAGGGCATCTGCCAGGGGCACTCAGGGACTCTGCTTCATCCTGTGTGTGTGTGTGTGTGTGTGTGTGCGCGCGCGCGCGTGCGTGATGCCGACCACAGGCCACACAGCCTTCTTGCTGAGAACTCTAGGTATAATTGATACACACACAGGACCCTAGGTGTGCTTCCCTGTGGGTGAGCCCTTAGCTACATCCCAGGAACCCTAGGGGTCAATCCAGGGTGGCCCAGAGGTCTAGGGCCTGATGGCAGCACTAGGAATTCTCTGGGGCTCAGAGACGTCATGCCCCAGTGCCCATGTGCAGCTTGCACTGCCTAAGGCCAGGCTTGTCCCCAGAAACTAGGACTCCTGGGACCTGGGGTCCTCAGGTCCTGGATGTCCCCATTCATCTGGGGCTGGAGCTGTGTGTTCAGAGCCCCCTCCCACAGAAGGCACTGGTGGTGCTGGGCGAGGGGGACAAGGTCACACCAGGGTGCGCTTGCCTTTCCATCTCATCGGCTGGACTCAGGCCACCATCACTCGGGCCCTCTGATGGCCCACAGCCCAAGTCTGAGCCACAAAACCTCCCAGGACATGGTCAGGCTGCGGCTCCGGGGAGGACCATACCCCCCACCCAGGGCTCAGGTTACCCACCTGGGCCGACATGTCTATCAGCCTTGGGAGGGACAGTCTGCTGCCTTCATCTGTCTTCAGGAAATCCAGCAGGCACCCTAGGACAGAGGGCCCGGCACACTTCAGGAAAACGGCTGTGTTCTGCCCCCTCTGGCTGGTGACCAAGCTGGTGCCACCTGCAGCCCTCAGCCCTTCCGCCTCTGCCCTCCCTAACCCATGCCCAGGGGTGGCCCCCAGCAGCCCACTAGTTATGTCCCAGCAGGGTGCAGGGACCCATCTGAGTCTCTGTCAGGGCACTGGAGTGGGCCCCAGCCTGGCTGCCCTCTGCCAGCATGACGCTCCCATGTGTCTGTCACACTCCCCTGACTGTGCTGCCAGAGAGACTCTGCTCATGACCCAGCCCTGGCAGGAAACAGTGGTGGCAAGCGGGCATCTCCTGGGTCCCAAGGAGCTGTGGTGCAGTGCAGACAGACAGTGACCCTGCGCCCAGCACTCTGCCCCCAGGCCCTGGCTGACAATTTTCATAATCATCGTGGCCACCTGAAGGCCCCACAGTGAGCAATGTATGACCAGGGGCCCTGGAGGCTGAGGCCCGGTGCAAGCCTGCTGCTCCTGAGGACACGCCGTGGGCCTCTCTGGCCATTGAGCTGGGGGATTTGCACAGCTGTAAAAGGTCTGTGCAGGGCAAGGCAGAGCAGGGCAGAACCGGAACCAGAACCATTGCTGGATGCCCAGCCTTGGCATGCCCCGTCCCTCATGTGGTATCCCAGATGGCCCCCGCCAGAAGGGCAGGCTCTTATGCTGCAGAGCTGAGAAGCAGCTCGGCGGCAACAACCACTCCACCCTGCTGGCTTGCACCCCAGCCCAGACTGTGGGCACCACCTCGGGCCATGTACTCGGTGACAATGTAGATGGGCTCCTTGGTGACCACAGCATAGAGACGGACCAGCCGCTCATGCTGCAGGGTCTTCATCAGGTTGGCCTCGCCCAGGAAGGCTTCAGGAGACATGGTTCCTTCCTTCAAGGTCTTGATGGCCACCTTGATGTTATTTTTGTAATAACCTGCACAGGGAGGAGAGAGAAGGGAGAAGTCCTCAGACGCTGGGAGGTGATCTGACCCGAGCTTCTGGTCCCAGTCCCTTGGATGGGATGGGATGGGATGGAGGTGGCAGCTGTAGAGGCATCTTCAGGTGACAGATAGGAGGAGCATCTCGGGGCAGGGCAGGCCTGTCCCAGCCTCTTCAGGATCCCAGCCCCAAAGACCAAGGCAGATTTATGGGGGAGGGTCTCACTAAAGGTAATGGTGACTCAGAGTTTCCTGTTCTCCGGGGCAGGACCTCAGCAGGGACCCTGCTGCAGCTCCTGCCAGAGGCACTTCTGGGTGTCATCAGGGTCCATCCTGAAGTTGCACCCCAGAGACATGGGCCACGCAAGGCTGACCTCAGACTGCATTTTAGGCTCCAGAGCTAAGAGGCCATCAGCCCGCAGGAGTCAGGCAGAGGTGGTGGAGAAGACCCAGGGCCAGGCTTGGCATCTGGCGAGCTCAGTGAGGTTACAGTGAACAGCAGTCAGAGCTCTGTGCTGCTCTCGCTCTCCGGGCTTCCGTGGTCCCCTGACCCAAGTCAGGGCTTGGGTCAGACCCAGGCACCTGGGACGCTGCCACTCACCCATCCAGACCTCGCCGAACTGCCCGGACCCGAGCTTCCGCACCAGCTTGAGAGACTGCCGGGGGATTTCCCACTCATCCTGTGCCCAGGGGTTCTGCGGAGCCAGCGTCGCACAGGGCAGCGTCAGCCTCTGGCACAAGCCGTCTCCTTTCTCTGCATCAGGAAGAAGAGAGGGGCTGGAGGACGCCAGGGCAGCCAGGCTTCTCCTGAGAGCCATGCGGCCCCCTGCTGCGTCCCCACACCCTGGCCTAGCTCCCACATGCACACCTGCAGCCCTTCCTGGTCATCTTTTTGTTTGGTTTGCTTTTGAGATGCAGTCCTGCTGTGTAGTCCAGGCAGGCCTTAAACTCACCATGAGTGAGTGCTGGGATTACAGGCGAGCACCACCACCACACCTAGCTATCTGTTCACATGCATAAAACAGGGCTTCCTGTTCCTGACCTGCCTGCCCCCTCTAAGACTACAAATCCTTGCTCAGTGGCCCCACCATGAGCCAGGGGAGGAGTGAGGCCCCCAGTGGAATCGTTATGCTGAAAGGTGCCGACTTCCTGGGTCTGGCTTTGCAGCACACATGTACACACACACACACACACACACACACACACACACACATTCCCATGAGTCACATAATTCGTGATTAAACCCCACCCCCACGGACACCCCTCTTACTAGTATAGTGCTCCACAAGGGCCTGGAGGGAGGGAAAGGTTGTCCTTGGGGAGATGTAGTAACCCCCTTCGTCCAGGGAGCGGATCTTATAGTGCTTCACCATGTCCCCCTGGGCGGTGATGTCCTTCACAGATAGGGAAAAGGACCCTAGGGCAGTAACAGAGGCACACAGGAAATGTCAGGCACTGACAGGAAGAATCAGGTCTCTGGAATAAAGGTCCCCAAATTCTGTGCTCCCCTTTTGCCTACATCTCATACCCACGCTCATGGGAGCCCCTGCACCCCCATTGGTTCCACCTGAGAGCTTGGCCCCGAAGTCCCCCAAACGCCACCAGGGGACCAGAGCAGGTGGGATGGTTTCGCAGCAGTCATGTGGGGCCCCATAAGCCTGGTCACTTATGACCCTCTGCCACGGAAAATTAAGAAACAGTGGGTCACTGGTGGCCTCGGGGCTTTATTTGCTGGCTCTAAAGGCTGGCAGCCCCCATCCCCAGCACATGGCCAGTCGGTGTCAGCGCTGGGGCTGCAGTGGCGCAAGCCATTCCCCCGGGGTCTATGCAGATGCAACTGCTTGCCATACACACATCTACGTATTTTGTCCTAGACGCTCATGGTTTCCCTGAACGCGGTTGTGGTAACATGGGTTCAGAACAACGTAGGCGGAAGATTTTCCAGCTGAAAAACTCCTTTCTGTGGCCTTGGTGCTTTTACAAAGTGTCTCTGGTAGCGCAGACACTCCCTGCCCTGAATTCTTCTCTGGGGGTGAGCACCTGCAAGTTAGCTGCCCGCGAAGGCGCCTACCGGAGCGGTACCACCCTCTCCCACCAGGGGGCAGGCTCAGACACTGCTTTCTCACCAACGGATGCTTGATCTTCCCCACCCTGTCGGGAGCCCAGAACGCCTCGCTCTCCCCACCTTGTCTGCCGTTGCAATACGCAATACGCACCTCTCTGCCCAGGTGCACAAGTAGGCCGTGGGACTTAGCGCCTCGCCTCACTAGGGGCTCCTGACCCCATGCCCAGGGTTTCCCAGCCTGGTACCACTATGTCTGGGTCCGCAGGCTCTAAGGCCCTTGCTCCACTGGGCTTATGCATTCTGCCATCGCCATAGCGGGCATAAGGGCTTTGCTGCCCATCACACAGCTGTGGTGTGTGAGGTGCCTCGCGGTGAGTGCAGGAGCCCTGCTGCCCCCCACCGGGCAGGAGGAACAGCTGCAGCTCAGGCTGAGGGCCTTCCCTTGCCCGCCGGCTGAGGCCTGTCACTGCGCTTCCAAATCAGGCCCCTTGTCCAGGTACCAGGGCTGCTGTGAGGCTCTTCCAGATTCAGATTCCCTAAATGGGAGGACCCTCCTGCCTTTAAACTGGGAAACCAGTTGCTGCCAGTACTGACACCACTAAATGGAGGCCCAGGGAATTCTGTAGCAGCTTCTTTGCCTGCCTGGAGGCTGGGGCTGTGCGGTGCACACTGAGGGCTTGGTTTTGAAACCTCAGAATGCTGTATGAGCGTGTGCCTGTGTGTTGTGTGAGCAGCAGGTGACAGCAGTCGTACAGCTACACCCCCAGATCTATCCACCTGGGTCCTGGCTTGGACCCCTTCCCGGGCGAGGCAAGGGAGAAGTCTGTGGCCTGTTGGAGGCACCTTAACGTCAAGCAGTGGCTCAGATGTCACTTCCCGAGTGAAGTGGTTTGATAGCTGACCCCAGAGGAGAGGCTAGGGGCTAGGAAGACAAAAGGAAGCCCGCTAGCACTGGGGAAATTGTCGAGGCCGTACAGAACGTTGTTCCTTTCTCTCCACTTTGAAATGTGTCTGCAATGTCCCAGACTCACAGAATATTCATGGCATGGCCAGTGACTCCTCAGTTGTGCCCTGGGCAGAGGTGCTCTGCCAAGAAAATGCAGTGGCTATCCTAACTGTACACGGAGTGCGTGTGGACGCGCACACAGCGGTTGCCTGAAGGTGATGCAGCTGCTGGTGCCTTTGGGAGATTCTGCACAGAGCATCCTAGCTTCCCAGCGCCCCAGCCCAGCCCAGCCCCGGCCTCCAGGGGATCCCAGTGTGTGGGAGACCCTGCCCCCAGCCTCTGCGGCTCTGGCGCTGTTGTGGGTCACACAGAGCCTCTGTCCACTGCCCTACCACAAGGAATCCAACTTACATTCTGCTCACCCGGTCTCCCTCTCCTCCTCCAATGTCACTATCGAAGCAGGGCCCCTCCTGATGGACGGAGACTTTAGATGCGGCACCTGGGAAGGGCCCTGCTCAGCCAGGTTCACACAGTCTGTGACTGGCCTCAGACACGTCACTTCCTGTCTCAGGCTGTTTCCTGCCCTGTTAGATGGGCACTGGCTTGGTATCTCACAGTGGCCAGGATATAGCAGGGCACACGCAGAGCAGGGCTCAGAGCCGCTCCTTCTTAGTAAGCTTGCTCTGAACACCACTGTCCCCTGAATTGCAGTGGCTGGGCGGGCAGTGGGACGCTCAGGCTGACTTCTGCATGCAATGTCCTACACTGCCACTATTTGCAGCCCACGGGTGGACCTCCCCAAGGTCACACACTGCCATGGAAGCGCTGGCCCTTGCCTATGTTTGTAGACAGAGTTGTCACACAGGTGATTAGGGCAAAATGGGATTAGAGTGGGCTCTCACGCAAGGGAGTGGGTCCTCATAGGGGGACACTGGAACACAGCCACGCCAGGAATGACCATGGGAGGACAGGGGAGGGGGCAGGGTGCCAAGCCAAGCAGGGAGCCCTTAGGAGGACCCGGCCCTGCCAGCGCCTGACCCCAGAGGACGTAAGCCTGTTGTTGATGGCACCTGGCTGGTGGTGCCTATGACAGAAGACCCGCGGGCTAATGCAGAATTTCACAGTGAAAGAAGGCACAGAGAGGGGCCCGGCAGGATGGCTCAGTGGTCTAAAGCGCCTGCAGGTGGCTGCAGGGACTGTGGTTTGATCCCCGGCACCACATGCTGCGCCAGCCCTGCCCTGAGGGCAGGCTGAGCCGGCCCTAAAAACAAACAAACAAAAGTTCTGAAACAAGAAAATAAATAAATAAATAAATAAATAAGAAAGAAAGAAGGCACAGAGATAGAAGCATTGAGGTTGTACTTGTATACAGCTCAGAAGCTGATGAACTGGGGTGGGGGGTGACCTTTCAGGAGAGGGAGGATGAGTCGCCTCTCAGGGAGGGGGTTGGTCAGAGAGGGACCAGGAGGAAGAGGAGGAAGAGGCAGAGGAGGAGGAGGCGGAGGAGGAGCAGGGAGAAGAGGAGCAGGAGCAGCTGCCGTGTCCACGGCGCTCTGTCTCTGTTGTGGCTACCTAGAGATTCACGCTCCAGTACTCCCTGATTTACAAGGAGAAACTGAAAACTATAGTAAATATTTAAGTTGTAAAAATCTTGTCCCCAGGAAGACACACTGCCAAGACTAATTGGATAGATAAGTTCAAAGTGAGGGAGAGTATTTTGAGGGGGAATGGATGACAATATTTTACTGTCATGGCTTTTATTTATTTATTCATTTATTTTATTTTCTGTATTTGGGACAGGGCCCACAGGGTCTCACTATGTAAATTTAACTCATAGTGATTCCACTATTTTCAGCCTTCCAAAGTGCTGAGATGACAGGCGTGTGCCACCACGCCCAGTCTCTGTGGCCACCTAAGCACTCTCCACAGTGGGGCTGGCACAGCACACTGGGGATCAAACCCCAACCACCGCGCTCTGCCTCAGCAGGTGCTTTAGTCCACTGAGCTATTAGGCCAGGCTTGTCATCAGCTCTTAAATTTCACATGGGTCCTGCTTGTTGTCACTTTGAGCTGACCACCTTTCCAGAGCAATTTCTATCCAAGGAAGGCACCGTGGTGCGCGTCCTCAGCCACCTTATTCGCTGACTCTGTCACTGTACTGTGAATTCTAGGTCTCCCCAAAGTCAAAATGACCATGCAAAGTAACAGGCAGAGCACGGAAGCAGCCATGACAGCGTGGTTAATGACACTCAAGAAAGAGCTGCTTCGGAGGGTGGCAAAGAATGGTGGGATTGGGGCTGGGGAGATAGCACCGTGGTACAAGTGCCTGCCAGGCAAGTGCAAGGTCGTGAGTTCAAACCCTAGTCCCCCCCCCCTCCCCCCACACACACAAATGGTAGGATAAATATGGTCACAGTGCAGGGAAGATTCTGAGGGGAATGAATGGTGGTGTGCTTTTGCTGTGCTAGAATTTAAGAAATGTTGGACGTTTCACCCCAGCTTTCTGCCACATAATTTGTATGTGCCTTATGCAAGTTTTCTGCTTTACAACAAAAACGACATGCAGAAGTTGTGTCACTTAGGTAAGTGGCAGAAAGAGAGGAGTGCAGCCGAGTCTGGGGAGCTGTGTGGGTCTCCCCAGTTCTCACACCTAGGCCCAAGCCATTCCCAAACTGTGTCACCAACCAGCCTCTGGCTGAGGTGGCCTCTAAGGTTTCTGTCTCCAAGGTCCTCTGATTCAAAGCCCCCGCTGCGTGCCCACCAGCTTCCTCGTGCCCACTGTGCTGCCAGGCAGCTGGGATGCCCACCTCTGCCACGAGGGCGATGCATCTGGCCTGAGTGACTGGAGAGCCACTGACCGTGGCCAGCCTCAAAACCCGACCAGGCCCCGACAGTGGAGGCAGCCCGGGCAGCAGCTGCCAGCTGGTCAGCCCCAGGCCAGCCTCTGCCAGGCTCTCTGGTGACCCACGGGCAGTGGCAGGTGCCGGTCACTCACCTTTGTTGGTCTCGCTCTCCCTGATGAGGAAGGAGCCGGCCTTGTTCATGGGGGCCAGCAGCTGCCGTTCGGCCTCCTTCCGGCTGATGGACCTGAAGAACCACCTGGAACACAGCGCGGGTGTTGGGCTGTGGGGGCAGCCAGGCTGCCTGCAGCTGTCCTTGGCTGCCCTCTGTCCCCAGTCAGCCCCACGCGACTGCTCCTCCCCTCTTGCCCAGTTCACAGCTCTCCTGAGCCCACCCCATCCCGCTTTCCATTGGCCCTGAGCCTGTGGGTCTTCCACGGGGGTGACCTGGGGTACTTCTGTTCTGCTGAAATGAACCCAACCTCCGCAACACCACAACCTGCCTCCCACTATGTGCCTGAGACGGCGGTGCCGGAGGGCTCCGGCTCCCCACTCCACATCCCCACAGCATGGGTCCAGGAGGGATGGAGGAGCGATGTGTTATTCCTGGGGACACTTTCCCCAGCCCTGGAACAGAGTTGCTAAGGCTGTATACTCTTTGTTATGGCTTCAGTGAATGGGGTCCCCTGACCTGGGTGAGTGACCGTCCATACTGGGTGTGGTGGTAGCCAGGGCATGCTGGGAAGCTGGATCTGAGCAGTCCCTGGCCCTGCCAGCACCCTGCGCCTTCCCTGTGGCCCTGGGTCTTGTCCCTCAGGCTGTGAGGAGTGGTCACCAGGCCCCACTGTAGTGTCACCAGGCCTTGCTGTGAGCTCTGGAATCCCTGAAACTGCTCCATCAGGGCAGCCAGCAAGGGACGCTCTTGTTGCTATGGGAAGACCAGTGCCCTCAGCATCACTCCACGGGGCAGATGTCACCTGGAGCCAGGGCAGCCTTCCCAGCACTTCCGTCCCATCCCTCTCAGAGCCTCCACTACCCAGCAGCCTACACGGCAGAGGCCAGGGCCACCCCTCAGCTTCAGAGAGCTTCTGTTTGTCCACCTACTTTTCTACTTCCAGAGTCTCCACCGGGGCCACGAAGTTGCTGGGCACATAGCCCTCTCTACCGGTGATGAGCGACTTGGCCAGCCACCAGTCCCCAGTTCTGTGAGGAGAGGGACAGGCATAGGAGTGTGGGGCCCAGCCTCTCTCTGGGCTGCTCCAGGCCCAAGATGCCTACCAGAGAGACCAGTCAGCGGGGCGTTGGAGCCTTGGGGAAAAGGGGAAGAATTTGCCCAGATGGGCCCCTCCCTGTAGTCAAGTGGAAATTCAGTATGAGCTGGGACTGGCCTGGGCAAATAGATCCGGGAGGGCTGTGACGAAGGGAGGAGCCTGTGAAAACCCAGAGCCTTTGCACACTGGAACTCAAGAGGCCACTGTAGAGCCTGGGGTCAAAGTCAGGCCCTTGGGCTCTGTGACTAGAGCTACAGGTCTCAGAGAGCAAGGGCTGCGGGGTCTGAGGGGAATCCAAAATGAAGACCAAGCCTCAAGCACCATGCCTGGGCAGCGCTCGCCTTCAGGGGAATGCTCTTGTGGGAAGCCTGGACCTCAGAGGAGGTGATGCTGGTGGGTGGGGGCTTGAGGAGAACGAAGAGAATGTCACCAAAGAAAACCACCTTTCCAGGGAGACTCCGGAGGGGGACAGCAACTGAGTCAGCTTTAAGAGGAGGCCAGGTGACCGACTGAGGCCACAGAGGGGCAGCGAGGCTCACGAGGCCCACTCGGGGAAGGCGCCCGGACACTCACTCCTTCAAGATCTGCAGCTTCTCCCCCTGACGCATCTGCAGGTCCCGGTCGTTCATGGCAGCATAGTCATACAGGGCCACGACATAATGCTCCTCTGGAAAGGACAGGGAGTTGCTGTGGGCTGGGAGTGGGACGGGGCCTGGGGTGATGGGTCCAGGAGCCACCAAGAGGGTTAGAGACAGGGAAGCCATGCTCAGCTCCTTGTCTACTGCTCCTGAAGAGGAAATTCTCCAGACTAAGGGTTGTCTCCAGGGCTGCATTTCTTATGAACCCCTTGAGGATGTCCTTTGGGCTGAGGTAGACGGGGCCTGCTCTGTGGAGGTAGCCATGGCCACCACCGAGTCTGGCCTCTGCAGGCTGTATACTCTGGCCATGTGATATGGACATGGTGCCGGGCACGCTTGTGCGCCAGCTCAGAGACCAGCCTGGGAGCCCACTGAGGTCTGAGCCCCTGGCACTAGGCAGCTGTGACCATGCATGGTGTCACCCCTACCACTCTGCCCACCACAGTGGAAGTGGAGTCTGGGGACCAGGAGGGTGGCTGGGAGGGAAGACACAACGGCATCCTCCGAAGGAGTCGCAGTAGAGGAGCACTGGTCCTTGAGCTGGGTTTAAGGGTCTGGCAGCTGGGGCCAGGTGCTGCCCTGCCCCTGTGACTCTTTCCTCATGTTTTGGTGTCTAGATGGTAGCGGCTTCTTTCATCCTGCAGGCGCAGGCACAGCAAGGACTCACACTCAGCCCCTGGAGAGTCCCAGGGGGCGTTCAAAGCCAGGGACAGAGCCAGCCAAGCCAGCTCGCCCCAGCTCTATGCTCCAACTCTAACGGGCCCAACCGGACTGTCCCTGTTCTAAGGCCATAAAGCCAGGTCCCCAGGAGGGGGTGTCCCCTTCATACCTTGGTCTGGGTGTTCATCAGGAGGTGGAGGGGTGAGGTGGTTAAAGACGACCTTGGGCAGAAGAACGCATGCTGAGTTAGTTCCACAGGCTGGAGCTTGGGTGCGGCTGGCTGCAGGAGCTCCTACAACTCAGCAAGTATATGCATAGACATACACGAGGTGGATACGCTCCTGCATCCGTGTGCAGGAGGTAGTGAGCATGCGCCTAACCATCACTGCACTAGTAGTAGAATAAAACACTTTAAGGCATGGTGCGACCCTTATGACCCACGGCAGAGACAGACAGATTGCAGCAGAGCCGGGCCACGGAACGAAGGAGCTGAAGCTTTAGACGGCCATGGGGGTGAATTTCACAGACAGAATGATGGACTCAGAAGGATGCCGGCTGCTGGAATCAGTTTCCGTGAAGTTCGCGGTGCGAGTAATGAAGCTGTGTGGCGTGAGCATGTGGGCAGCGCTCTACAAAGGGCCTTGACCGAATGCATCATAAACAGGTCTGAGCTCCGGGGGTCTGTGGCGGGGGCAGACTGAGGCAAGCGAGAGCTTCCAAGCATCAGTCGCCTCTACCTCTGAGGGCAGGAGGTGGCTAAGCATTGTGTGCGTTTATTTTATTGTCTTTCAACCTGACCTGAGCTTATTCCCTTCTTAAATTCCGTATTCGTTGGGCCCAGTTATGAGGTAGACTTTTGCATGTAGCGTGTGTGATATGGTGGCCTCCAAAGTACCAACCCAAGACATAAAGTACTCATAGAAAAGGGGTGTGGCCGGGAGCTCTGAAGAGCCGGCTCCAGGTATCTGTGGAGGTGGGATTTCGAGGCAGTGGCATTTTTCCACAATTAGTACATACTTATTATGTGGCTTCGTAAAGTCAAAAATCCCCAGCTACTCCTTGGAAGCCTATAACTTCGAGGAAATCCCTCTACCTGTGTGAGTCTGCCTGCTGGGCCATCCATCCATTCACCAATTATCTCCTTCTGTACAAGGGCCTTGTGTTAACTTGGGGCTCCTGAGTAAGACAGGACGTGGGAACTGCAGTCTCTGCCCCAGAGGCTCCCGTTAGAGTGTGGCACTGTCTCATCGTGGCGAGCAGAAGAGAGCAGGGGTCCAGGTACGTGTCTCACTGCTCAGCCCAAAAGAGGCTGCAGGGCAGGGGACACAGGCATCTCAGAGGACCATCTTTGGAAAGTGTTTTTTTGGCTAGGCACTGGGCCAAGGAGCGCCGTGTGCACCTAGCTTTCTCCCACCCCTGCCCGCCCCCCTGAAGGGCGGCCGACTCACCAGGGGCGGCAGCGGTGGGGGTACCTGACTCCGGGACCCAGGCTTCACTGGGCTCCAGCCCTTGCTCTTCTCCGTGACCTGCCTCTTGCTGCTGAGCAGCCCCATTCTGCAGGACAGCAAGCAGCAGCCGCTGGCGTGAGACCTCAGGTCCTCAGGCGCTCGGCAGGGAGGAGCCCCTGGCCCCTGCCAATGAGAAGGAGTGTGGTTAGCAGGGCCAACCTGGTGAGCTAAGCCAGTGTCCCTAAGTTTTAGGGAGAAATGACTGTGCTTAGGACACAGAAACCATTGGGCCTGACACAAGGGCCAGAGACGTCTGGGCTGGATCCTCGCCCTCTGGGGACAGGAATCCAGGCAGGGCTGTCTCACTGGGTTCAGTGAGGGGCCTGGGCCTCAGGCTCCTTTGCCACTAGCTGGGGCGGGCAGCGGAGAAGTCACATGTCCTCTCTGGGCTACAGGCTCCTCTGAAGATGGCCAGGCCTTGTTTGAACAGTCAGAGGTTCTAGTAGGTTCTTCAGCAGAGCCACCTTACACATAGAACAGACTGATGGATGGGGTGGCACCCAAAGACACCCACTGCTGCTCTGCAACACTGAGCCTCTTTAGAGTGAGAAGAGCATGTGGAGTTTGTCCTCAAGCAGGGAACCCACATGGGGGGTGCGGGAAGACCCCAGAGGCCACGCCGCCAGTGTCAGCAGCCTCACCACACTGGTGCCCAGCCTACTGCCCAGGAAGGCTGGCATTCAACCTACGTGGCCCATCCATAGCCACCTTGAATCAGTGCTGCGCTGGCTCCGGAGTCCAGGCCAACCTGAGACCATCACTTCCTTGTGATCACTTCTGGCCTGAGACGGAGTTTTTCATTTACTCTTTGGGTATAAATATCTTTTTTTATTTTTATTTATTTATTTTTTGGCACTAGGGGTTAAACTCAGGACCTTGTGCTTGCTAGGCAGGCACTTATGTCACTGAGCTATATCCTCAGACCCTATAAATACCATATTTTGCCAATTATATGTCTCTTTTTACATTTCGATATCTCTGAAACCAGGCGGTGTCTTACAACTGATGATACTTCATAAGGCAATGGCTATCGCGTTTGTTGCTTTTGGTGATACGCAAAATAAATGCCGGCTTCCTCCCAGCACTGCCTTGGATTTAATAAAGAGCAGTGACACATTTCTTCCCAGGAGCCTGAAGCACGTTGCTCACGAAACCTCTCCTCTATCTCACCTTGACAGAGGAAGACTACCATACTTGTGAGGAGAGGACGGACAGCCCTGGTAACAGGTCTACCAGGATGCTCATTTTGAGTACACACAGAGCACACTTTCCATTGTAAAGAACAACATAGCACTTTTATATTTACTATTTCTTCACGTTATTTCAGATCAGTGCTACCACCAGTGAACTGCGGTGTAATTACAAATTACAAGCAACACTTCGGCTCTCAGGACTTTTTCATGTTAGAAGTTCGGACATGGAACTCCAGGTCTGCATGAGGAATAGCTACTGAATAGTAAGAGGTGCTTATGTGTTGCCTATCAGTGTGTCGTTTCCCTCCTCTAGTTTGAGGATGCAGAGAGAACTGTGTTGGTGAATGTTCTGGTAATGGCAGCTGTAGGCATCATGGCTTAAAAGGCCGGTTATGCCTACAATCTTTTTGACCCAGCAACGGATCCTAGTTACTAATTCCTAATTAGAGCAAGAATCTCTGTCCTCAGGAGGGATTTGTGTAGGTGGCAGCAGTGTTAGGGGATTCTCAGTGTTAGGAGCTCGCCGCCTTAGTTCTGCGAGTGTGAGTAGCTTAATAACATTAGGATGATGTCCCCTTGAAAAGCTGCGTAGAACCCAGGAGTCATGTGCTACTGGGGCCATCTCACACGGCAGGTCTTTAAACATACTTCCAGATTTTACTTGAGAATTGGCCTACTCCTGTGTTTCCTCCTTCATGTGCTGTGTCGATGCATTGTGGAGATCTTCCATTCCGCCCACATTTGCCCATTTGTGACCATTAAGTTTTATGTAACTATTTTCATCTGGTCTCTTCTTAAAACTTCTTTCTTGTTCTAATACGACTTGAATCTACTTTAGAGTATAATTTAAAATTTTAATTTGATATAATTATCTGAAACTTCACCTGACCAAATGAAGTCTGAACCCTAGTTTTAAAATTATAAAAATAAGACGGTCAGGAAGATAGCTCAGTGGAATACATGCTTGCCTGGCAATTGCAAGGTCCTGAGTTCAATCCCTGGTACTGAAAATAAATAAGTAAGTAAGTAAGTAAATAAATAAATAAATAAAATTATAAAAAAGAAGTCAACAGCTTCCAACATCACTGGTTGTGCCAATAACCCACTAGTATTATGGACTGTTGGACTATACGTACAGCTATGTTTGCTTAGTTCAATTACAAGAAAGATCTGTACTAATAATGTTTATACAAGATATCAAGTCTGCATCTTGTACTCTGAACAAACACTACGTAGACAACAATATGCAATGTATTAATTATTGGAACTGTCCTACTAATCTGTTATGAAACTGTCTCATTGCTATTTCTTTTCTTTAAAATTAGTAAAAAAAAAATTATGAAAAGAAGACCGTAATTAAAACAGCATGAAACAGGAGTGAGACTAGGCATATAACCGGCACAGAGGATACTAAGTGTGCTGACTCTGATAATATGAAACTGCACATATGAACACATGCTATTTGAAATCATTTGAAAATTAATGACTTATTTTAATAAATAATATTGGACAAATAAGCCCCTGATTCATGCCACATTTAAAGCTAGGGCTGGAAATAATGCTTAGGAGGAACAAGTGGGACCTAGAGGACCCTAGGTTGGGCCTCCCCAGCTTGAAAAAAACCCACACGTACTTAAAATACAGCGGTGCCTCGATTCACAAACTTAATGTATTGCTGCATTCCAGGGAAGGTGACCAAATTCGTGTTTGACACCCAGTCAGGAGTTTTCAAAGTCAACCAAATTTTGCCAAATGCTTCTGTTTGCAAACTGAGCTATTCCCAAACAGAAGCTTTCATGAACCAAAAATTTTAGTATATATTTTTAAATGTTTTATTAGAAAAAATTTCAGAAATAGAGCCCAAATTTGGAGCCAACTATTGACAAAAACAGAGCAGCTAGACTCAGAAAGAGAACAGGACACGCACAAACTCATAAACATTAAACTCTGGCGAAAGAAACTCATCGAGCTACTGAACAGTAGACTGGGGGAAAATAATTGGGAAGCAGAAGGCAGAAAGATGCCTTTTTACAATGCATCCAGAGCTCATGGAACCAGCAAGGAGTGCGGTGCAGCACTAAGCCACTCAGCAGAAAAACAGTGAAGAGAGGATGATGAAATGGCTCAGTGGTCTATAGCCTCTGCTTAGGCAAATTTAGGCAAAGCACAGGGACCATGGTTTGATCCCCAGCACCACATGCTGCACTAGACTCACCCCTAGGGCAGGCTGAGCTGGCAAAAAAAAAAAAAAAAAAAAAAAAAAAAAAAAAAACCCCCAAAAAAAAAAAAAAAAAAAAAAAAAAAAAAAAAAAAAAAAAAAAAAAAAATTCCCCCCACAAAACGAAAAACACATGAAGATTCTAAATACCAAGTTTCTTTGACCAGGGGAGATAGCTCAGTAGAATAAGCCCTTGCCTGGCATGTGCAGGGTCCTGAGTTCAATCCCCTACACCACAAAAATAAATAAGTAGATAAACAAACAAATAAATAAATACAGAGCAGAGTTTCTGGAACACAATCCAGATAGCAAAGTGAACACATGGAAAGCACTGTGTACCACATGCAAAATATGAATTAAGATGACACAATACATTAGATTAGTAAAATACACAGGTAAATGGAGCACAGTGACGGCAGTTCATCCTGAAGCGAGGGAAAAGGACTGGCACACACTTTCCACGAAGAGTATTTTTTCTAGGAATGATGACTCCCTTCCTCTCCCCGACCCTGTGTCTGTCGTGACTGCCGTGGGAGCAGAGCGATCTTTGCTCCGTTGTTGAACCCAGACGGCTAACGTGGTGCTGGCTCAGAGTGTGGGTTTAATAAATGTTGGTCAAGCAAGTAAATATATGAAACATGCCACTAACTTTTGAAAATGCAGCCTTTCATTTATTTAGTTTTTATTTTTCCAGTGCTAGGGATTGAACCCAGGGCCTCCTGCATATCAAGCACGCACTGTAATATCAAGCCATCTGCCCAGCCCAAAATAAATCCTTTAGTTTCTGCTAACTTGAAAATCCCCTTGTTTATGAATTTACAGTTTCATTCAGGATCTTTCAGATTAGCAAAGCTTCATTACATGGAAATATACCAGATGTAAAAATGCTTATTATGACAATAGTTTTACTAGTGAAACAAATAGAACCCTGCAAACAAAAACCAGGAATACAAGTCCTCACCAGGTAGGAGCTGCTGAAGAAATCCATACACTAGAACTCTCTGAGATACGATGCAGCTATCAGAAAGCATGGGCTGGGTCTTCAACCCTGAGGGCAGAGAAATTTCCACAAGTGCTGGAAGGAAGGATGCCCCGGGGTGCTGAGGTGATCCGCAGCTGGAGACACGCCATGGGCGACGTGGAGAGGTGGGAAGGACAGCTGGCCATTGTTTTATTTGGCTATTTTGATCACAGGCAGTAGTAGTGGAAGGTGAGGCAGAGACAAAAGATAGAATGACCATCCCTCCCCACCAAAGGCAAATTTTTGAATTGTGTGTGTGGGTGTTAATGCAAAGCAGAGCCTCAAAAAAGATAGTTCCCGAAACGTCCGCAGTTTACCTTCAGCAGAGGACTGCACGCGGCATCACCTTTCTTTCTCACAAATATATGCATTTCTTGCCACAGCCTGCACAGCAGCAGGCAGCTGTGCCTGCGACTGAGGCCGCCGTGGGCAGAGAGAAGACGTGTGGAGAAGCCAGGGTCAGAGGCACCGACCCTCTCCTGTGCAGAAAAGGCTCCATGGTCTTGCTACAAAATTCAGGCTGCTTTAAACTATGAAACCTCCAGTAACAGTAAGCTAAATAAACCTTTCCTTCATAAAACATGCAATTTCTTGAATTTTTAAGTAGCAAGCATATCACACTGGTGCAAGTTCAGGAATGAAAAGAGAGTGTGCATGATTCGCAGCAGTAGACCGGTGTAAGACCTGCAGCCCCTAGTTCACGACAAAAGCCACTGTGGCCTTTCTGACCCCTCCTAGCCTCCCCTGCTGAACGCAGATCAGTAGGCTATGGCTTCCAGAACTTTCCCTGAACCAGGCCCCTTTGTTGCACCTGCCCAACCGACCTGTCCCTTTGCCTTCCTCCAGCCAGGCTACCATGTTGCCACCAGTCCTAAACTTCCCCCACAGACACCTAGGTCCACTTCACACAACTGAATAGGAAGTAAAACTTCTGAAATTAAATGATGCCTTACTTACTTCAGTGCCCTTGGACTTCTTGGTGGTGTCTGTGCAAATGGCATTCCACAGCTTTGAGGGACACTTCACGTAGGCCCCATGGATGCCTCCACAGGAATGGCTCTGATGGAGACAGGAGTCCCTCAGAGGTTCTGTGACAACTGGCACTGTGACTGGGGCACCGGCTGCCCCCACACACTTTTAGGTTGGGTGGAGCCAGGAAGTGCGGAGTCCACCGGGAATCAGTGGGGCCACATGCGAGTCTGGGGCTCCAGGGGGCCTTTGCTTCAGTGAGCCCATGCTGCCTCCTTCCTGGTGAGGAAGGTGGAAGACCGTGTGGGTGTGTGGGTGTGTGGGTGTGCACCTGAGAGGGTGAGAGTGAGGCCGAGAAGGAAAGAACAAACGCTATCTGTACCCATGGATCGGTACTCGCGTGTGTGTGTCTATAGGTGTGTGTGTGTACACACATATGTTGGGCATGTGTTTGCATATGTATGTGAGCAAGGGCATGCGTGTGCACACGTGTGTGTGGTAGGAGGGGAAGGTGGGCGAGGAGATCTGCTGATCCAAGTGAGCCAGACGCCCATGCTCATCCCCAGGAGCAGGGCGGTCCACACTGCCTTGGTGAGGTTCCCAGGGCTGAGACACCTTCAACCAACAGGGGATGTGGTGGAGGAAAGGGCTAAAAATAGAGCCGAGCAACCTTTCCTTTACCCTTGCCCAGCGTGTTATGGTTAAGCAGGCCTTGACGTCTATAAATCTCTGATATCTGTGATAGCAGTCATAGATTAGCTACAATTTTCCTCTTCGGAAGCTGGAGAGAGGCAGAGAGGCTTGTGAAGGTCACACTGGAGGTGACAGAGGCCTCCGGTTCTGCACCCCACTCACTGCCCATGCGTGTGCTCATGGCCCCAGCCCAAGTTCAGGCTCGCTTTTGGCTTCCCTGTCATCTCTCCTCAGGCATGCTACCTGGTAGGAAGGCTGCTTGTCCAGAGGAGGAACCCAGGGAGAGGGAGCTGGGCCTGGGAGCTCCGGGTGGGTGCGCGGCACTCTGCGACTTCAGGCTGAGATCCTTTTTCCTTTCTTTCTTTCTTTCTTTCTTTCTTTCTTTCTTTCCTGGTCTGGGGTCCAAACTCGTGAACTTACACTTGCCAGGCAGGCACTTGTGCCGCAGAGCTATCTCCCCGGCCCTCCTAGGTTGAGATACTGACAGCCTCTTCCTGCCACTGGTCCAGTGAGGTAGTCAGGAGTTTAAGGAAGCAGCGCTCAGAACAAATGGCCTCTGGTGTTGGCGGGGCACAGCAGTTTTCCTGTGTGCAGAAGCAGTCAGGCCCGAACATCTCAGCTGTCTCTCCGCTGTTTGTCCAATCCCCACTGTCTACTTCCAACACCTTCGCGGAAGTCCGATCA